>PVKP010019275.1:0-42750 GCA_004027715.1 Plecturocebus donacophilus
AAAAAAAAATCTTAAAGTACTCAAGATCCACTTCACATTTATTGAACCATCACCTCCAGGGGATGACTTATTCTATTTCAGTTTTAAATTATTTAAAAAAATAAAATCTATAATTGATTTTAATATACATCCCAGATTAAGAAAGGAAGAGGATTTCGTGGGTTAGTGAGCACATTAGGTTTTAGGAGAGTGGAACTTGAAGGGCAACAGGTTGATTATGTTCTCTTCTAAAACACCATCCAAGTTTAGGAGCTCAACCGTCAGTTATGGAGGAAAGTCTCTGAGACCCGAACCAAATGGCGTTTTTGTGTTGGATGTTTTCCATTTGCCCCTCCAGGTCCACTCTCTGTAATTCCTTACCAAGCTCTGGGCAGACTTCATCAGTGGGCTCCCTTGTCCTCTGACTTTCTGTTAAAAGCAGTCAATCAGAGGCATTGTCAAGAAATATGAGAGTGACGCCACAGTGCTCATTTCCCTTGTTCCTTCCTCTGCAGTTTGATGGTGTCTTTCTTCTGAAGGCCACACCTCCTGTGAGGCCGCCCTCAAGTACAGCTAGAGCTACCCTCTCCAGTTCTAGGAATCTCCTGGATTTGTCCCCTTTCCCCTTCAAGGTTGGGGTGATACAGCCCTTCTGTAGCTAAGCACAAAGTTCTGACCCACCCATTGCTGGTTTCCCTTAACTCAGCCCACATTTTTATAAACAACTCTACACTTTTGTGAAATTCCCCTCAACTGTACCATGGGAGGGAGCCATGTGTGCCCCGACAAGACTTAAGGCCACACTTCTCTTGATGTTCAGTAATTTTTTTCTCATTATGCTTTCCCTGAAGAGCTAAGTATAATGTCTGTTAGCCGAACGGCAGGGATGGCTTCAAGACGAGGCCTCTTTACATGATCTTGTGGGATGAGGAAAGCTTCATGGCAAAAGAAAAACATGTGAAGCCAGATGTGCTCATTGGAGTCAATCAACATTCATCAATCCTGGCATCGTCATGAGCAAGGATTCACCCTCTACCTTCAGAGATTTTCTGATCTAAGTAAGTGCAGTCTCAAAACACTGGCCATAGATAGTTTCTTTCTAAAGTTCACACCAAAAATCCAATCAACCCAATATCTGCCTTGAGAGTACAGTGAGGAGTGTTGGTTTAGGTAACCAACATACAGTAGATGTTCACTATTTGTGACACACCCTGCTACCGACTCTGCAAACCTACCACATTTCACCTTAGGCTTCCCAACTCCCCACACAGCCGACATTATCACTGCCTTACACATGAGGAAAGCAAGGCACAGAAAGGTCAGGTACCTCGCCTGGGATGGGAAATGAGCAGAAGACCCAGCATTCCGACTAGGCCTGTGGGACTCCAGCCAGGTAGCCTCTGAAGGTTTACAGAACGTTCTTAGAGAAATGGCGGTGCAGATGATAGCCCTGTACTTAAGTCCAGGCTCTCTTGGCCTGGCTGAATTACTTTAAACACCTTAACTAACTTTTCTCTTCTTTCTTTCTTTCTTTATTTACTTAGTTTTTGAGCCAGAGTCTCACTCTGTTGCCCAAGCTGGAGTGCCGTGGCGCAGTCTCGGCTCACTGCAACCTCCACCTCCCAGGTTTAAGTCATTCTCCTGCCTCAGCCTCCTGAGCAGCTGGGACTATAGGCGTACCACCATGCCTGGTTAATTTTTGTATTTTTAGTGGAGATGGGGTTTCGCCACATTGGCCAGGCTGGTCTTGAACTCCTGACCTCAACTGATCCACCTGTCTTGGCCTCCCAAAGTACTGGGATTACAGGTGTGAGCCACTGTGTCTGGCCTGAACACTTTACCTTCCTTAACCATACAGAAGATAAAACCGTTTCTACATTCCAAGTTAATTTTGACGATTAAAGAAATAACATGGAGGAAATGATTTTTTAATTTTTAAGGGTTGTAAAGATACGATTTATTCCTTTGGTTGTCTTTGCCCAATGCCCCAGTACCTTGGAGGTAGCGAATCTGATTCCAGTTTTCATTTCTGTGAGATATCCGACAACAGACCAGATAAGGTTTGATTTTCCCAGTAGCAATGGTAACAGTCATAATGATGACAGTAAAAACAATAATAATTATACTTCTATGAACAACTCACATTCACTGACCACTTATCATGTGCCAGGCACTTTCTTTGGATTAACTGATTTAATCCTCATACCCCCTCTGTGGGTAAACATCATTATCATTTTTTGGATGAGAAGACCAAGGTTCAGAGAGCTAAAGTAACTTGTCCAAGGTCACAGTACTATGAAGAAGCCCCATGGGGATTTGAATTTACTGCTACCCCTGGAGTTGCACTGTTGAATACAGTAGTCACTAGTCATGTGTCACATAGCACCTGAAATGTGATTGGTTGAGATGTGCTGGGTTTTAAATACTTAATATTTAAAAAATGAAAACATTTCATGAATCATCGATTACATATTTTGGATATACTGGATTGAATAAAATACATTATTAAAATAAGTGACAATTGTTTCCAATTACTTTTTAAACACAGCTACTAAAATGATTTAAAACATCTGTGGCTTGCATTGCATTTCCACTGGACAGCACGGGAGTGGAGCAAGAGCTCTGAGGCCCTGCTCCAGCCTTCGCTGGGCCTAATTCTAAAACTGCATCATGTAGAGTAGTAACAGAGAAAAGCAGACATTTGCTTTTTTTTTTTTTTTAGATGGAGTCTTGCTCTGCTGCCCAGGCTGTAGTTCAGTGGCACAATGTTGGCTCACCACAACCTCTGCCTCCCGCTCCTGGGTTCAAGTGATTTTCCTGTCTCAGACTCCCAAGTAGGTGGGACTACAGGCATGCACCACCATGCCCGGCTAATTTTTGTGTTTTTAGTAGTGACCGGGTTTCACTACGTTGGCCAGGCTGGTTTGAAATTCCTGACCTCACGATCTGCCTGCCTCGGTCTCTCAAAGTGCTGGGATTACAGAGGTGAACCACCACACCCGGCCAGACATTTGCTTTTGATACAATTTACGGGGAGCAAGGGTGGAGGAAGGAACCAAATCCATGTTTGTATGGCTTCCAGAAAGCAGGTTTATCTTCACCAAGAGAGGGATCTGCTTCTTGGGGCTATGACATGTGCGTCTCTAAATATCCTGGTAGTTGAATCCAGCCTGAAAGCAAGCATTTCAAAGCCTTTGGCAGAAACCATGTAGAGAGAGGCTTTCAAGCCATCAGGTCAGCAGATGATGCTTACTTCTTGTGACAAAATAGTCAAGTCCAAATTGTATTTCATAGCAGTTACTTTTATGTCCTGAGAACAGAAAAATCCCTTTCGATGACCAAAACACCCCTGCACAACCTCAAATCCCATTAAATAAGCCTGTGGCTTTGCCTCTTTGTGGAAAACAGTGCTTCAACTTTTCAGTGAAGACAGGTCCTTAACCTCCAGAGATACTTCTTGCACTAGCAGAAGGTGAGTGTGTGTGTGTGTGTGTGTGTGTGTGTGTGTGTTTGTGTGTGTGTAGTTCTTTAAACATATTGATTATGGCCACGTTCAAAGGTATACCACACCATGTTCAGAAGGGCAATTTATGCTGGGTGTGGTGGCTCACGCCTGCAATCCCAGCACTTTGGGAGGCTGAGGCTGTTAGACTATGAGGTCAGGAGTTTGAGACCAGCCTGGCCAACATGGTGAAACCCTATCTCTACTAAAAATACAAAACTTAGCCAGGCATAGTGGCGCGTGCCTGTAATCCCAGCTACTCAGGAGGCTGAGTCAGGAGAATTGATTGAACCCCAGAGGCGGAGGCTGCAATGAGCTGAGATTGCACCACTGCACTTCAGCCTGGGCGACAGAGTGAAACTCCATCTCAAAAAAAAAAAAGAAAGGCGATTTGGAGGGCACAATGTCCTGCTGCAAAATGGTTGGCTGGTGACAAAGACTGGAAGAAACAATAAGCAACATGCACCTTGTACAAAGGACGTTGCAGTTCCTGAAGTTGCTCTGCACTCGTGATTTCACTGGTCCCTTTTTCACATGTTGATGAGGGAGATGAAACTCTGGCCAGGCAGGGTTTCTGCTTAGCACGAGGGTGAAAGGATAAGATTTGGAATCAGTGGGCTTGCATTTAAGGTTTTTCTCTGCTTTTCTAGTTGTATGGCCCTGGGCAAGTTACCAAACTTCTCTGAGCTTGTTATGTCTTATTTGTAAAATGTGGCTAATAGAGACTCAAAAGGTTATACTTTGCATGATTTCATTCATATGACGTTTTGGAAGAAGAAAATCTCTATCAGTGGTTTCCAAGGGTCAGGGCTGGGCTGAGGGAGGGTCTGCCTACAAGTACTGAGCACAAAGGAAAGTTCTGGAGTGACAATTGTTCTGCATCTTCTTCGTGGTAGCTATGAAAACCCAGAAGTAACTGAACAGCAAAATCAAAAAGTGAATTTTACTAAATGTAAATTCAGGAATATTCATATGATTAAAAAAAATTAACTAGACTAAAAAAAAGCCTCTCTGGAAGGTTGCTGTGGCATTTGAGTTTAAACAGTAAACAGCAGAGAAACAACTGAAGTCAACTTCTGGATATTCCTACCCTGGTATTTCTAGGTCTGCCACTGCTGAATAGAAGCACAGGAAATGGAATCAACCAAATTTAATTTCAACTCTCAAAAGTGGTGAAAAGGAAAGAGGCTCACGATCCAGGGCTGGAAATGGAATGCTGATGTGGTGACAGCTGAGAACAGGTGGGAGACGGGAACTGGCGAACTAATCTGTCCATGCCACTCTCCGTACGGTGAATTTACCAATAAGAGAGTTCGCAAACCTTCTTCCCGTCCTCTCTGCGTGTCCATCCTATCTTTCACGGTACCCTGGATCCAGCCCTTCCTTGCCTCACTGACTCTAAACTTTCTCACCAAGTTTCACACAGATCTAGTTGTGTCTTGGTGATTTGTTTCAGGCACGCTGCCAGCTGGCATGCTCCGTCTACTGCTACAGAAAACAAATCTCTCCTCCATTTCTCATGTGGTACCAGCCTAACAAGTACACTACTGTCTGCGTTTTACACTGATTCATGCAAACGACCTGGCTCTTTTCACGCAGAGTGCTTTCTGCAGGCTGGGATTTTAAAAAGATGAAGTGTGGTCCTCTGCGTGGGCAAAGAGCATTTTTAGCTGCTAGGTTTTCGTTAATTACACTGGCTGCTGCTCGCCATGGCTCTTGGTTTCTTCTGTCTTGCTGAGGGGAGCTGGGTCGGCTTCTGAATCTAAAGCATGTGGCTTGGAAACATAATTAAATCTTTCTACAGGGTCCCAGCTCTAGTTGTCAGGGATTTCCTCAACGCACTTGCATTTTTAGGATACTCTGAGTGTTTTTGATGCTTTTGTGGTGGGAGGGGAGGACAGAAGTGCTTTCCTCCCCACGCCTTGAGTTCTCTTCTGTCTTTGCTGGGGAAATTGGGTCTTACTTCCTTCGTAGCATTTCCTTTCTTTCCTTTTAAGAAAGTGATTATCCATGCACAAAACAGAAGTTTTCAGGCTCAAGCATGCTTGTGAAAGGGAGTTGGAGATTTGGAATTGTTTTGGTGACTTCTGGGAACAAAACTAGGAAATTCAAGGGTGCTGGTTTGTGGAGGCTTCTAATTAGAAGTGCCCTCAAATGCCTTCATATGTAGTGATGTCCCTATCAACAGAGGCATTGTAAAGGAGGCTGGTGGGCCACTTGCTGAAGATACTTGAGAGAAGTTTTATGCAGCCCAGAGGGGTTGGCGCTTTGAGAGTTCTCCTAAGCTCAAGCCTCTATGATTCTATGTGACTCCTTAGCTTGGAAAGTAACACAGACACAGAAACGGTATACAATCAACCTTGTCCGGAAATTAGTTAAAACAGTATGGGGCCAGGCCCAGTGACTCCTGCCTGTAGCCCCAGCACTTTGGGAGGCTCAGGTAGGCGGACTGCTTGAGTCCAGGAGTTCCAGACCAGCCTGGGCAACGCCTGGGTAACATAGCAGAACCTGTCTCTACAAAAAGACAAAAGTAGCCGGGCATCACGGTGCATGTCTGTAATCCCGACTACTCAGGAGGCTGAGCTGGGAGCATCACTTGGGCCTGGGAGGTGGAGACTGCAGTGAGCCGAGAGTATGCCACTGCACTCTAGCCTGACTGACACAGTGACACCCTGTCTCAAAAACCAACAAACAAAAACCAGCAACAAAAAAACAAAACCTGAAACAAACAAGAAATAGTGCTGAGCTGGATACCTTCTGTCTGTCTGTCTTTCTTGCTCTACTTTCTATCCTTCTAGATTTTTCTGTGTCCTGAGAGGCTGACATATAATGGTCACCTCAATAGGCTCCTGTGCCCTTTGGCTTCCAGGGGATTTCAGCCGCCAGGGAACCCAGGAAGGTAATCAGAGGACAGGAGGAGAGTGAGGTCGGAGGATTCATTCCCAGCTCTCTCTCTGTGGATTTGGGACATGGTGAGTAAAACAGCTCTCTCTCTTTCTCCCTGTTTCTATCTCTGTCCCTGTCTCCGTTGCACCTCCTTCTCATGTCTTTGCAGGCCTAGGGATAGTGAAACTCTCCTCATGTTACTCAGCTTGAGCAGGCATCTCTTTCTTGACAAGACTCTGCCTGACACAAAGATTTGACACCGACTCTGTGCAATGGAAAATATGGCATGGTTCTTCTCCTCAAGTGCTTTCTAGGATGGTTACAGAGATAAGATGAAGATCTTAGGAGAGGAAACGGATGCATTTTCGTTGCGGTGGCTTTTGACACCATGAGCTCTGTAACCCTAGGAGATGAAAACTGGGTATAGATACAAGGACTAATCAGACCAAATTCTGCTAAAAATCAAACAGACCAAGGCTTACATGAATTCAGTCAAACAAATGTCTTAGTTCTTGGCTTTCTGACAAAGAATAGACCGAATATTCCTTCAGGACGAGCTGTTTCAGTGTGGTCTTCAGACATGGCCTCTGACAGCGTTTGTGGAGTGACAAGGTTAACTTTGGGAGAAAGACACACAACGGGAACGAGTGGTTTCTGGCAGCCCCAGGGTGACCCGGGAGGGTCAGGATCAGAGGATGCATGTTGCAGCTGAAGCCCAGGATAATTAGGTTACCACACTGTGGGACCCACACAGCTGCCTGGTCACAAAGCAGAAGGAGGCTAAATTTTTAAGAAGAGGGGGGCACCTGCAGAATCCTTAGTAGGAACAGAAAGCCAATGCCCCTTTTGGGAGGACTGAGCAGGGAAGAAAAATGTCCTCATGTATTCATGAAAAGACAAAGATACACACAAGGCTTCACACCGAACTCCCACTTTATGGAACTGGGCAAAGTGCTTTGTACATAGGGCACAAAAAATTGTGCATGCATAGCTTTAATTTTCTTTCACACACTCTCGGTTTTCCTTTAGACTAAAATCTCTGTCAAGTCAGGGGCTGTGCTGCATTTGTGCACCTTATCTCCAGATCTTAACACAGTATCTGACCCACAGAAACTGTTTAGTAAGTCATTGTGGAAGGAAGGTAGAATTGCTGTGTCTTCCCTCATCTAAAGCAACATTTCTCTTACTCATCAAATTGTACAGTTTTAACTCCCCATCTCTCATCATTTCTCTTCCTATTTCTAAGAAGTTCTACCTCCTGTGGAAAGTCTGAGAACCCCAGGGGTGTTCACTGGCATAAGTGATTATTGTCCTCTACAGAGATGATCTTGGAAAATATCATTGGTCTATGTGTGAAGCACATGTTGTGCTATTCTTGTTATTGTTGCCACATAGTACGGCTCTTAAAAGCAAAGGTCCAGAAATGTGGGGTGGTCTTGGATCCCTGAGAAAAATTTTCCAGTTATCCAAGCACATCCATTGCTGGCCCAGTAGCAATATTGCTTGGCTTTAGAAATGGGAAAATAAAGCCTTTCTCTCCCTTGGTTAAATTCATCATACCCTGTTCTACACAAACTAGAAGAGTGCTAGACCCTTCTTCCTTAGTCATGTTCTATCTCCTAACCCCGTTTCCTTCATGGTACTTATGACTAACTGAAACCATATTTATTTATTATTTATCCTGTCTCTCCTTCTCTAGAAGCTAAGCCCTGTGGGAGCAGGGACAACTGTATCCCCAGCACTTAGAATGTTCTGGGCACATGGTAGGTATTCAGTAAGCTTTGTTGAGGGATTGAATGAAGGATGGATCACTTCATATGGAGGTATAGGTTCCCAATAGTATATATAATTCTTTAATACACAGCTCTTTTAATATGTGGGCACTCACCAATTTTTACTCCAAGACAATATTTGGATCAGGAGGGATTGCTAACTTGCAGCCACATATCATGTTCAGGACTAACCTTCCTCTCCATAGAAAACACAATCCTGGCTTTGAGGTGAATCAACAAGCAAGTTATGGTGAAATTTCCCCTGTGCTCCCTGGCCTCATCTGATCGACCCTAGTCTATCAGAAATACTATATAAAGCAGAACCTCAGAAGATAAGGGGTATAACTACTTTTTCCCCAAGATTCCCAATGATCCTTAAGTCAGAGATGACTACTTGTCTACCAAAATCATTTCGCTAACTTTCTGTCCACAGTGAAAGCTCTTTTCTCTGAGTCTATTAGATTCAGAGGATCTGGCAACAGCCACAGGGTGTGGTAGATCCAAGATACAAAGAGCTTGGATCTCTGATGCTGTCCCCCTGAACATTAATCTTTATGTGAGTGAGAAATAGAACAAGTGACTTGAGCCACTGAGATGTTCAGAATTATCTGCCATGGCCAGTAGGTAGTTGCCCTAATACAGTTCCTACAAAAATTTATTCCCTACCCTGTAAGTATTCTAGGAGCTTTGCAGAACAGGAGACATGGGGGAGTGTTAGTTTTTCTCAAGCCATGACAAAGAGGCTTTACTTGCCTTACATCTGCTAACTCCCAAGGGCCACTCAGATTCTCCCCAAGAAAAGGTAACTGGATGTTTCCACTACTACAGACAGAAGCTTCTGGAAGCATCTACGTGAAAAAACAAAGTTTCATCTCATTGGCACTACACTGCTAATGAACAAAAGTACACACATTTTAGTGATGGAAATACCTGCTGTGGGATAAAACTGTATGATGGAGCAGAAAGCTGTTTTGGACCAAGGGAATTAAAACCTATTTCTAATCCTTATAATTCTGTCCTATCAAGCTGCATGAAGCTTGGACCCCTCTGTTTACCTCTCCAGGCTTCATGTGGTATTAAAAATGATCAATGAAAGTAAAACACATGAAAATGGTTCAGGTTTGTGTACTGTAAATGGATGGGTAATTCAATTCAACAAATCTTGATTAGGATACACTGGAGATGGTTGAAATAAATGAGATAAGATGGCTGGGAATGGTGGCTTATGCCTGTAATCCAAGCACTTTGGGGTGCAGAAGTGGGTAGATCACCTGAGGCCAAGATTAACCAGGCATGGTGGCACATGCCTGTAATCCCAGCTACTCAAGAGACTGAGGCAAGAGAATGGCTTGAACCTGGGAGGCGGAGGTTGCAGTGAGCCGAGATCGTGCCATTGCACTCAAGCCTGGGCAACTCAGTGAGACTCCATCTCAAAATAAAATAGAATAAAATAAAATAAAGTAAAATAAGACACAGTCTGACCCCTAAGATCTTCCAGTCTACTGGAGGAAACAGTTGAATGAGAAACTGTAAGCTCAAATAGGCTGAAATAACAGCAAACTATTAGCAATGTGATCTGGCTGTGTAAAAGCAGTGATTACTTTTGGCCTTGAGAATGAAAAAGGCTTTAACAGTATTCCTAATGTTCTTAAGAAAATGGGTAAACTTTCTTAACAGGATTTACAAGTGCCCTTTCCACCCCATTCCTCCCATGGGCTTCCTTGGTCTTATCTCTTTCTGGTATATAAGCAATATTCTGTGCTCCAGCGAAAGTCACCTATTTTGAATTCTTTAATTTGTCACATTCTCTCCACCAAATCTTTGCACCCGCCTTTATCACTTCTGCTTCTATTGTATAATATGTACTATTTTTTATGCTTTAGTTTATGAGTCACCTCCTCCAGGAAGCCTTCTCTGACTCTCTGAGTTCAGGTTAGATATCCTTTGTATCACTTAGCATTCTATTAGTTGTAAGTAACAGATATGGAATAAAATGGTATTAAAACATGACAAGAAATCTGGAAAGTCACACAGCTAGGATTAGTTCTGTGATATAACAATATCAAGACTTGGATTCAACTTTTCTGCAGTTCTCTTGGCTTTTGACTCATGGTCACAGAATAGCTGCTATAGTTCCAAATCATGCCCTCTCACAAAACCACCAAGATCAGGAAAAAAGTAAAATAACTCTGTGTTGATATTACTCTTCAAGAAAAATCCTTCCCAGAAGTCTTTCTAATATTTTCTCATACATCTCTCTGGCCAGGAGGGGCTTGTATGTTCATGCCCTAGCTGCAATGGAGGCTAGAAAGTGAGAGTCTGGCGTTTCCAAAGGAGGTGTTGCAAGTTTGGAAGAAATGGGATAGGTGTGACTACTGTGTAGGCCAAAAACAGGGCCTCCCTCTGAACTGCCATAGCCCCAGTTCCCACTATGATCATCATTACACTGTATTTAGTAGTTTACCTGACCGTATCCACTAGCCTGCAAGCTTTGTTAGAGAAGGACAATTGCACCAGATGAATGAAAAAGAAACAGTATCATTATCACCAATCCTTCTAATAACAAAAGTAACAAACTGAAATCACTTCAGTCTGTGAGTAGCAAGTCTTCACTGTGCAGGGGCTCCCTGGTGAGATCCTATCAGGTGAGACCTCAACCTCAGGAGCTACTATTGATGGACAAAACATAACAAACAAAGTATAATTCCTGAGCCTCTCCCAGGTGTTTAAACCAGGTGGGAATAGTGAAAGCAGAAATCCTGAGAACTGGTAGAAGCAGAACTTCATCGCTGAACTGGCCTGGTAGAGACAAAACAGGAATGTGTAACATTTGGGATTCATTTGCCTGCAAGAAACAGATACTAACAAACCTGCTAGTTGACACAGTAAGGGACATTTTTACTCTCTCAATAACAAGAAGTCTCAAGGTAAGGCAGCTCTGGGTGAATCCTGCCTCGTCATCTATAGCTGGGCTTTCCCAGGGTTGCAAGGTGGCAACCACAGTTGCAACCTCTACATCAACATGTCCACAGGATGACGCATTTCCCCCTGTGCCTCTTTTGAAGGGAAAGTTTACCTTTTCCTGAAATCTCCAGAAGACTTTATTTTCCTTTGGGCAGCTCTATGCTACATATTTATCTATAAACCAATCACTGATATGTATTATGGGATAATCATAATTGAATTAAACCAAGCAATGCTTTCTTCATTACACACAGAAACCCCAATTTTGTTACTATCTTTTATGTGTAGGACTTACAGTTTTGTTGGGGTATCCGTGTGTAATGAAGAAAATCTTGAAGGAGGGGGTCTCCCCCAAGGAAAAACAAAGGGAATTGGAATGGCTATTATATAGGTAACCAATGACATCTGTTACAAATGGCTATCTTGGAACCAAACAAATTCCAGTTTTGAATGAGTAGGTCTTACAAGGCTGAATCTCAATTTATACCTGGCCCTGCAAAAACCCTGCAAATGAAATAATAGCCCAGGTTAAAATGTTTGTCAACTGGTTTCTTCTGCTTCTGTCTTATACAGAGATGCTTATTCTTCAGAATTCCTAGGACATGTATACGGACTAATCTATGACATTCACCACCTCTGGGTTAGTTCTTTGCAGAGGGGCCAGTTTTGTCATTTCTAAGCACCAGGATTCATGTATCCTGAGCTGTTTCAGGAAAGGAAGATGCCTCTCTCTCTACTCCTGTGCTTTAGGTCTGAGCCTGCATCATATTCATTGATATCTGAGCAGCATCTCCCTTTCTGCCTTATTTAGAGGAAGACTTCATTATTCCAGATTTGGAACTCACTTTGGTTGTTTCCAAACTGTGAGGCAACATCTTCATTAAAAGTTTTTAAGCCAAGAGAAGATGTTTTCCCACCAGGTGGAAGCAAAAGAGCTTCAGAATAGATCTTGGTCCAGCTGGTCTTAAGGAACAATTAACGTTGTTTATTTTCCATGACTCAAGGCATGTCTAAGTTCAGGCCAGTAACTATTTCTAAGCTGGAACTTTCCCCACGGACACCAAATTATTCTACTGCCTAGTCATCTGGGTCCCTCTTATGGGATGTTTTAAGATTCTAAGTCAGGGCTGAGTGGGCCAAATCTGGCCTGCCACCTGTGTTTTGTAAATAACGTTTTATTGGGACACACCCAATGCCCATTCATTTACATCTATGGCTGCTTTTGATCTACAACTGCAGAGTTGAATAGTTTTGACAGATCCTATGGCCTCCAAAGCATGAAAATTTACTGTCTGGATCTTTATAGAAAAGTTTGCTGACTTCTGTCCAACGGGGAAAGAGCAAGTGAAAAGCGTAGAGGTTCTAAGCGGGACAGATGCTTAAACTCTAACACGTAAACGCTAAACAAAAGCTACAGAGATGCTAGAATGGGTTCAGATGGTTTGAAATTGAGCACACTGGGTCAAGCTGGGCCTTACAAGGACTCCACTCAGCCCCTGATATATAATGGGCACCTCACAGGGAGCTGACCCAGTGCCACGTTTCCCTGGAAGAAGCACTACACTTAGAAAGTGTTTATGTTCTCAAATGTGAAACCTAGAGACGGTTTTCTAAATAGGACTTTAAATGCCCCAGTCTGGGTGTTTTTGCAATCTGACACACACATCCATTAGAGCTGCTCCATGGAGTCTCTGGACTGACTGTAAAAATTCAGCCACAGACCTCCTTGGTTTTCAAACAGGAGCCCAAGAAAGACCACAACAGAAACTTGTTTATACAATTCAGGTTTTCTTAGTAACACAAGGCAGACGTCAGGCGAGTCTTAATCACTTGCTGTGAGAATTGATTTCTGTTGGAATCTAAGGCACATAGACTTAGCTGGTTAGGCTTGTGGTTTCTTATCCCTTTTTAATAAAAAAAATAAGATAAAGCCATGGAAGATGCTTGGACATGGTGGCTCATGCATGTAATCCTGGCGTTTTGGGAGGCCAAGGCAGGTGGATCGTTTGAACCCAGGAGTTTGAGACCAGCCTGGGCAACATAATGAGATCCCCACCTCTACAAAAAATAAACATAAATGAGCCAGGCATGATGGTGTACATCTGTAGTCCCAGCTACTGGGGAGGCCAAGGTGGGAGGATCAGTTGAGCCCAGGAGGTGGAGGCTGCAGTGAGCTGAGATTGTGCCACCTGTACTCCAGGGTGACAAAGAGAGAGCTTATCTCAAAAGAAAACAAAAGAAGCCATGGAAGATATTTATTAATCACTCTTGTTTTAGACACTGCACTAAGCACTTTATGTGCGTTATCTCACTGAATCTTTACAATGCACCTGTGAAGAAGGTACTAGACTATATGACCTCCATTTAGAGATGAGGAAAGTGAGGCCTAGCACAGAGTTCCGCGAACCTGGGGAGCTTGTGAAAATACAGATCGCTGGCCCCTACCCCAGGGATTCAGATTCAGCCTCTCTGGGGTAGGACCTGAGATTTGCATGTTTGACAGGTTCCAAGGTAATGCCCATGCTGCTGGCCAGGACCCCACTGAGTGGGCGCCCTAGAAATTAAGGGAACAGCTAAGTCTCATGACCACCTGTGGCAGGACCAGCTCTCAAACCCAGGTTTGAGCATGTGACTCTTCATTCTTTTAATCATTTTTCAGAAACTGCCTCCCATGAGCTCCAAACATAAGTGAGTGAAAGGTATTTAAACACATACCCAGGAAATCAGGTTGAAAACTCAGTGGTTGCTGTTTTTAAATGATCCAGATCTTTCTCAATTGCTGTCTTGCAATTTTGGCCATGTTGGGAAGTCATGTTTCAACAATATGCAACCACACAAGCATGTAAGTAATTAAATGGAACTTTGGCCTAGAATCATAGATCTGTGAATCTTCTCCAAATTATTAATTCTAAGAAGTCTTATCCAAACTAACCTTGCCTCCACGCTTTCTTAATGTACTCTCAGGACTTGAGAAAGAGGATGTTGCCACACAGTGTTGCTCAATAGTTTCAGCTCTATACATCAGCCATTCTCTTCTCATAAAGATCAGAAATTGCTTAAAGGGAATATTTTTCCAGTCTTAACATCCTAGTGCTGTATTGTGCCTGAGTAAACAATATTCAAAATGCTATATAGTATGCAGAATATCTGGCAGTATGGCATAATAGTAAGAATGTGGGGTTCGCATTCAATTTTGAATTCATATACAGGCAACGCCACTTACTCTGTGACTTTGCTTAAGTTCCTAAACTAAGTCTGTTTTCTTATTAATAAAATGGAGACTGGCTGGGCACAGTGGCTCACGCCCTGTAATCCCAGCACTTTGGGAAGCAAAGCGGGCGGATCACAAGGTCAGGAGTTTGAGACCAGCCTGGCCAACATGGTGAAACCCTGTTTCTACTAAAAATACAAAAATTAGCTGGGTGTGGTGGTGGGGGTCTATAATCCCAGCTATTTGAAGGCCAAGGCAGAGAATCATTTGAACCCAGGAGGCGGGGTTGCAGTGAGCCAAGATCACGCCATTGCACTCCAGCATGGGAGACAGGGCGAGACTCTGTCTCAGAAAAAAGAAAAAAAGTGGAGACCAAAATACCCCCATAAAGTTGCTATATCACATGCAAAACACTCAGCCATGATGTATGGAGAGGCCTAAAAATGTGAATTACAAATTATTGTGTAATTTATTATATATACAATTAGATCATACAAGTATATATTTATATCTTATATATTCTTAATCAATATATTAATAACACAATTACCTTACTACTATATTAATGTAAATTAATTATATAGAACATATTAATATTAATCTATTATTAATATATTGATGTATAATGTATATAATATAGAATTATAAATATTATTTAAGCTCTAGAAAAATATGTTGATTAAATGCATCTTTTTTTTTTTTTTTAAAGACAGAGTCTAACTCTGCTGCCCAAGCTGGAGTGCAGTTTCGCCATCTCAGCTCACTACAATCTCTACCTTCTGGCTTTAAGCAATTATCCTGCCTCAGCCACCCAAGTAGCTAGCATTACGGGCATGCACCACCATGCCCAGCTAACTTTTGTATTTTTAGTAGAGAGGGGGTTTTGCCATATTGGCCATGCTGGTCTCAAACTGCTGGCCTCAAGTGATTCTCCCACCTCAGCCTCCCAAAGGGCTGGGATTACAGGTATGAGTCACCATACTGGCTTAAATGTATCTTTGAATCTAGTTAGTTTGAGCTGAAGAAACACACAGCAGTGGATGCACAATCTTATTCTCCCAGCCAGAATATATTCTCCTTGAGAGCAATTATTCATGTCTTTTTTTGTACCTGCCACACTACTTGGTAAGTACCTGAATGCAAGCATGGGAAATACAATAAATTTAAATATATTTACTGAAAAGAAGCAGGGTCTAAATTGTGATGCAAACATGTTCAGCCTTTGCAGAATAATCATTAGTTCTATTTTGCAAAATAACATTGCATTCAGACCACTATAAGTACAAAGCATGGTTGGGCTTTATAGCTCTAAAGAGGCCAGATAGAAATAATGAGGCCATTCTACTGCACTGTCCACAGAAACAATACGATTTGGCACACACTGGAGACTGGTGGTACTAACATTTCTTAGTACAGATCTTAAAAGGGGCTGTAATCCTAAACTCACCTCTCCTTTAACAAAGTTATTATGTTTTGGCATTAGACTAGATTAAAATGTCATATGAATTGAGCAGCCGAACCTTGGATATTTTAAGGATGGACATTAGGGAGATGCTCTCAGAAGCACAATGAACTAAAAAACTATTCATAGACAAGGTTTTATATTTTAACTCGAACACATGGCTCCATATGTAGAGAATTTTCAACTAACTTGAAAAATTGCAGTTGAGACAGGAGACTGGCACATCTGGTGGCAGTGGTTATGTGTTCATGGGAGAAAAATCAACGCTACCCCCTGGAATGATGTAATCATGTTGCTTAGAGTCCCTTGACTCAGGATCTGCTGATCCTTCTTAAGTGTCTGCCAGTGGTGGAAGAGAGAAGTTTCACTTTATGTGACAACTGACAAGCAGGGAGATGCTTCTCAAACTTTAACATGCACACAAACCTAAGGATGTTGTTAAAATGTAGATCCGGATTCAGTAAGTCTGAGGCAGGACCTGGGAGTCTACATTTCTAAAATCTCAGATGATGCTAACATTCCTAGTCCAAGGACTGCGCTTTGAGCAGCAAGTAGGTAGAGGATGCTGCAATGGTTAATGCATTTCTGCAGCCAGCAGCCAGCCTGGATGCAATGAGGAGGCATCCGCGCTGTTTTAAGGGGGATGTATATTAGTCCATTTTCTTTCTTTCTTTTTTTTTTAAGAAAGAAAAAGAGAGAAAAGGAGAAAGAAAGAGCAAAAGAAAGAGAAAAAAAAAGAATGAAAGAGAGAAAGAAAGAGGAAGAGAAAGACGGAGAGAGAACGGGATTCTTGTTTTATTGCCCAGGCTAGAATGCAATCTAAAAAATGCGTATTAAAAACCTCTTTTATGCCAATAATTGTGTTTAACAATGGAGACAGGAAGGAATAGGGGATGAAAATAACAAGCAGCCAACCAATATTTTATTTAAACCTGTGAAATGCGATGGAATTGCTGAGGAGTGATTTACTTCCAATTATGTGGTCACTTTTAAAACAGGTCCAATGTGATACTGAGAAAAATGTATGTTTTGTGGATTTGGGGAGGAGAGTTCTGTAAATATTTGTTAAGTTTACTTGTTCCAGGTCTGAGTTCAAGTCCTGGAAATCCTTGTTAATTTTCTTTCTCGTTGATCTGTCTAATATTGACAGTGTAATGTTAAAGTCTCCCACTATTATTGTGTGGGAGTCTAAGTCTCTTTGTAAGTCATTAAGAACTTGCCCTATGTATATGGGTGCTCCTGTAATGGGTGCGTATATATTTAGGATCATTAGCTCTTCTTGTTGCATTGATACTTTCACCACCATGTAATGTCTCTTTTTGTTTCTTATGGTCTTTGTTGTTTTAAAGTCTGTTTTATCAGAGACGAAATTTGCAGCTTCTGGTAATGCTAGCTGGCTGTTTTGCCCATTAGTTGATGTAGATTCTTCACTGTGGTGATGCTCTTTACCTTTTGGTATGTTTTTGGAATGGCTGATACTGGTTGTTCCCGTCCATGTGTAGTGCTTCTTTTAGAAGCTCTTGCAAAGCAGGCCTGGTGGTGATGAAATCTCTGAGTGCTTGCTTATTTGCAAAAAATTTTATTTTTCCTGCACTTATGAAGCTTAGTTTGGCCAGATATGAAATTCTAGGCTGAAAGTTCTTTTCTTTAAGGATGTTGAATGTTAGCCCCACTCTCTTCTGGCTTGTAGGGTTTCTGCTGAGAGATCTGCTGTGAGTCTGATGGGCTTCCCTTTGTGGGTAACCCGACCCTTTTCTCTGGCTGCCCTTAGCATTTTCTCCTTCATTTCAACCCTGGTGAATCTGATGATTATGTGCCTTGGGGTTGCTCTTCTTGAGGAATATTTTTATGGTGTTCTCTGTATTTCCGGGACTTGAATATTGGCCTGCCTTGCTAGGTTGGGGAAGTTTTCCTGGATAATATCCTGAAGAGTATTTTCCAGCTTGAATTCATTCTCTTCGTCACATTCAGGTACACCTATCAAACGTAGATTAGGTCTTTTCACATAGTCCCATATTTCTTGGAGACTTTGTTCATTCCTTTTTACCCCTTTTTCTCTAATCTTGCCTTCTTGTTTTATTTCATTGAGTTGATCTTCGACCTCCGTTATCCTTTCTTCTACTTGGTCAATTCGGCTGTTGAACCTTGTGCATGCTTTGTGAAGTTCTCGTGTTGTGTTTTTCAGCTCCATCAATTCACTTATATTCCTCTCTAAGTTGTCCATTCTCGTTAGCATTTCGTTAAATCTTCTTTCAAGTTCTTAGTTTCTTTGCACTGGGTTAGAATATGTTCTTTTAGCTCACAGAAGTTTCTTATTATCCACCTTCTGAAGCCTGATTCTGACAGATCATCACACTCATTATCTGTCAGGCCTTGTTCTCTTGCTGATGAGGAGCTGTGATCCCCTGTAGGAGGAGAGGCATTCTGATTTCGGGTGTTCTCAGCCTTTTTGCACTGGTTTCTTCCCATTTTTGTGAATTTATTCACCTGTCGTCTTTGTCATTGCCGACTTTCAGATTGGGTCTCTGAGTGGATGTCTGGCTTGTTGGTGATGAAGTTTTTTCTGTTTCTTGGTTTTCCTTCAGTGGACGCCCCTTCCCCACAGAGCTGGGCCTTCCCGGGTTCAGCTGTGCTTTCTGTGAAACTCTCAGTCCTCAGCACTTTCAATTGCTGTTCTCCTTGTGGGGATGGGACCACCCGAGCCTGACTAAAAGGGCACCCAGTCCCGTACACTCTGCACTGAGAAGCGCTGCCTGGGGGCTGGCAAAACACAAAACAGCCACGCTGGCCAAAAGAGTTGTGCTGGTGACCCATGTGGCTCATCTACCGGGAATCTCTCAGTTTGTGGGTAACAAAAATTCGTCTGAAATTGCAGCGTCCACCTGCTCTCTGCGCTTTCACTGGGAGCTACAATCCTGAGCTGCTGCTACGTGGCCATCTTGGATCTCTCTCCGCCCGGTGATGAGGTTTTTCTGTTTCTTAGTTTTCCTTTGGCGGACGCCCGTTCCCCACAGAGCTGGACCTTCCCGTGTTCGGCTGTGCTTGCTGTGAAACTCTCAGTCCTCAGCGCTTCCATTTGCTGTTCTCCTTGTGGGGATGGGACCAGCCGAGCCCGAATAAAAGGGCACCCACTCCTGTATACTCCGCACTGAGAAGCGCTGCGCCGGGGTGCCAGCAAAACAGCCGCGCCGGCCAAAAGAGTCACACTGGCGACCGGTGGGGCTCTTCCGCCGGGAATCTCCCAGTCTGTGGGCAACAAAAATTCATCTGAAGGTGCGGCGTCCACTCACTCTCTGCGCTTTCCCTGGGAGCTACAATCCTGAGCTGTTGCTAATCGGCCATCTTGGATCTCTCTCCTATTAGTCCATTTTCATATTGCCGTGAAGAGATACCAGAGACTTGGTAATTTATTAAAAACAAACAAAAAAAAGAGGTTTAGTGGACTTGCAGTTCCATACGGCTGAGGAGGCTGTACAATCATGGGAGAAGGTGAAGGAAGAGCAAAGGCACGTCTTACATGGCAGCAGACAAAAGCAGTGCCCAGCCAAAGTGGGAAAAGCCCTTATAAAACCATCAGTCTCATGGGAACTTACTATTTCGGAACAGCAGCATGGGCCTAACTGCTCCCATGATTCAATCACCTCCCACGGGGTCCCTCCATAACATGAGAGATCATGGGAAATAGAAGATGAGAATCGGGTAGAGACACAATCAAAGCATATCAGGATGGAAACATGAACCTTCTAGAAATGAAGATCAGGGAGGAATTCAGTAGACTTTACAATGAGCATCACATCTAGCATCCTTTGTCAGAGATGTCAGCTTCACTAGCCAAAAGGACACACTTTCCTTTCTCAGTCTGCAAAGCGGTGACTCCAGAGAAGTCGCGAGTTGAAAGGATGGCGAACGAGTGCTACTACAGGCAGTGTACAGGAGCCTAACGTCAGACAGCCCAGCTCTGACTCCCAGCTCTGCCACATACTCGTCGGCTGTGACCTTGGGAAAGACAATTTTTCTCCCTAAGCCTCAGTTTCCATGACTGGAAAGCAGAGATAATACTCATAGGGCTGTTGTGAAGACTCCAGAGGGAACACATGTAAAGCACTTCATTCTGTGCATGGTGCATATTAGTCAATACATCCCAGTAATTTTTTTAAAAAAATTAGAAAACCAATCAATCAGTCAAGAGTGGTTGAGTACTTATTCATTGAACACTGTCTTGAGGCAGTCCTAGGGAAGACAGGGTGAAGAAGAGAGAATGAAGAGGAGACAAAGGACACACAATCACAGATCTCAAGTAAATTCCAGAATAAATGTGAAGAGGCAAACACATACGCATGTGGAATGATTTAGTATTTCCACAGCAACATGCCAAGAGACATCACAAATAGAGTTATAGAACACACATAAGCCATTTGAAGAAAGCAAACGTTTAAAATGATATCACTGGAGACAGGAAACTGAAGGAGTCCCTAGACAAAGTCAGAGCTGTATTAAGTTTCTTTTTCTAATGTTTCATTTTTCAGCAGGATATTGACAAGAGCTGCTGTCATATGGAAACTATTTTTTAGAAACACCTGGAAGAACTAATTTGGGGGATTGAATTTTTTTTTTACACAGGTTTAACATATAACAAAATACAAGGTGTGTCTGAGATGCAATCCTGGTAAGAGATTAGATCACTAAAGCTAAATTACCCTAATTACCATATTATTTCTGAAAATGGCTTGAATAGACCTTTTAGGTCACAAGCCACAATTTGTGAATAACTCATAGACATCTTTGTAAGCCTCACAATATTTGAAAACCTCTCTATTTTTATATTTTTCCTCATAAAGACAACTCTGCAAAAAACAAAACAAACAAACAAAATAAAAGAAAATCTTATTACTTTCATAGAATTTCTCCGTGAGTTACTTTTGTGTTTAAATGTGACCATTTTCCTGGTCCCACAGATCAGCCTGTCCGCCTGCAGCAATGAGACAGTCATGGCTCCCGAAGAGGAACGGAAATAAGACTCTTTGGGGAATGAGCCTGTAGATGTGATTGTTCTGGTCACTGTGCCTGAGCCCATTGATCGCTTTGACTGTGCTTGCCTGGAGAAAACAGCAGGGAAGGAATCACACTTAGAGTGAATGTCAATTCAATTCCATCTCCTAGGTGAAACTCTTCCCAGCTATTTCAGGTAAGTTTGTCAGATGAGTTGTTTTAGTCTTACTGTTTTAGAGTGACTGTTTAAATCTCATTAAGGAAAATGTTAAATTTGATCTTAATATAAAGCCGTCATTTCCAATACCTCTTCTTTCTTTTTCTGTGTTCAGCTGCTCTCCTTTCTTTTCTTTCTTTATTTGGCAATTGCCTATAGCTTCACCTGGATCTTCAGCAGGCCCTTCACAATTTCAGTGAAGCTCAGCCAGCATGCACTGACTGAGGCTCTACTGGGTACTGAAGTGACACAGATGCTGAGATATGGGCCCTGACCTCAAAGAGCCTATTGTTTAAAAGGCAGACACAAACACAGGTCACTGCAAAACAATATGGTAATGCCAAATTAGAGTTACACAGGAGGGCATCTTGTCTTGGAAGTTTAGGAGGATGAAGTTTAGTATTTGAACTTAGCCCTGAACAAGGAATAATTATAGTTACAAACATCTTTAACATTCTTAACTCTATATGTCTTAGTTTTCTCATCTGTACCATGATGATAATGATCATCAACTACCTTTAGGTTGTGGGAGGAATATATGTGTCAATAAATGCATGTAAATCATTGGACAGATGCCTGGCATATAGAGTTTAAATAATTGATCAAGTCCTACAGTGAGTGAGTGGTGGAATCCCAAGCCTGTGCTCTGGATCACAATGCTATCCTGCTAGGGGAGGGTGGAGAGAGAAGAGGATGGGTATGGCAGGCAGATGGAAGACTGTAGTAAAGCCACAGTCAGGTGAAATAGCACAGTAGTGTAAAGCCAAGGGACCAGACTGGAGCATAAAGATGGACTGGGACACAGAGGGAGCTAAATCCATGTTAAGCAGCTTGACTTATCTTCTGGTCTGTCGTTAATTACCTTCTTTAACTATCAACTGGGCAATGGACTTCAAGCTGGGCCACAGGAGGTGTGTCTGGGGATAGGCCGATCTCCAGTTTTGAGAGCTCACTCTTGCAGTGATAAGAAGGATGAGCTCGTAGGCAGAAAAGCTAAAATGGCATGATCGGTTAGAATGAAATTGCAACAGACTGAGTGGGAGCCAAGCACACTGTACTAGAGGAGTGGAGGGGAGATGGGGAACAGGACAAGATTTGAGAACTATGAAAGCAGATTGGCAGGACTTAGTAGCTGTGATAGCAGCTTTGCAGATGGCCCCCAGTGATGCCTGCTTCCTTATGTTCGTTCTGTGATGGTTAATACTGTGTGTCAACTTGATTAGATTGAAGGATGCAAAGTACTTTTCCTGGGTGTGTCTGTGAAGGTGTTGCCAAAGGAGACTAATATCTGAGTCAGTGGACTAGGAGAGGCAGACCCACACTCAATCTGGAGGGGTACCATCTAATCACCTGCCAGCATGGCTAGAATAAAGCAGGCAGAAGAAGTTGGAAGGACCAGACTCACTGAGTCTTCCGGCCTTCATCTTTCTCCCGTGCTGGATGCTTACCACCCTCAAACATCGGACTCCAGGTTCTCTAGTTTTTGGCTCTTGGACTTAACAGCAGTGGTTTGCCAGGGGCTCTTGGGCCTTCAGCCACACCCTGAAGGCTGCACTGTTGGCTTCTCTACTTTTAAGGTTTTGGAACCCTGACTGGCTTCCTTGTTCCTCAGCTTGCAGATGGCCTATTGTGGGACTTCACCTTGTGACTGTGTCAGTCAATTCTCTTAATAAACTCTCCTTCATATATACATCTATCCTATTAGTTCTGTCCCACCAGAGAACCCTGACTAATGCTAATGTTCTGGTGTCGTTTTCTCTTATATAGCACCAGGGCTTGTCAGTGTGACCAATAGCACATGGAAGAAATGGTGACAGGTCCCTTCCAAGGTTAGGTTACAAAAGACTATGCCTTCCATCTTGAGCTCTTTTTTTAAGTCACTTGCTCCAGGTGAGACCAGGTGCCACACTGTGAGCTGCCTTAGGGAGGGGCCCACGTGGCAGCCTCCAGCCAACAGCCAGTGAGGAACTGAGACCTGCCAACAATATGAGTGGGCTGGGAGGTGGATTCTCCAGTTCTAGTTGAGCCTTGAGATGACTGTACCCCCAGCTGACAGTCTGACTGTAACCTCACGTAAGATTCTAAGCCAGAACCGCTCTGCTAAATCATGATGGATTCCTGATCCTCAGAACATTTGCGAGACGATAAGCGGCCATTGGTTTATGCTGGGGCAATTTGTTATGCAGCAATAGAGAATAATATGGTTACTCAAGGAATAGCAGAAAGTGGGGAACATGTGAGGACATCAGGCGTGGGTGGCTACACAGAGAGTTATATTAGCAACTGGACCGGGCCCATGCCTTAATCTGAACTCGGGTTTCCCCCTCAGATGGGCTCCTCTTCCTGACTTCCCCGTGTTAATGGCACCATGGTTTTCTCAGCGACCCAGACTCAAAACTGTAGGGCCACCCATGCCTGTTACAGAACTAATGTCAAGGTGTGTCGATATTTTCCAACGTTTTCCACTTCTGTCTCTCTCCTTTTCCACCACGTCAACTGTACTCGTCATTATATCTCATTGCATCTTAGCTATAACACCGCAAATGCTTCTTTAATGAATTTTTTTGCCCTTAGTTTCTCCTTGCTTCGCGCTGATAAAACACAATCTTCCTAAAGTGCCATCTACCACTGCCTTATTGAATCAAGTTCAATCCCCTCAAGCTTGTGTTCAAACCTCCCCATTCTTTTCCCAATGTCTCAGCTCAGCCTAATTCCCCCTTCTTCCCTGCACCTGCACCTTATGCAAACCGCAACAATCGACCACACCTTTGCTTATATTCTGCCTTTTGCAATGCGCTCTTTCCTTTTGGCCAAACTTTTAGTTCTCTGTCACAGCCCAATTTGAAATTTACCTCTTTAATGCAAACTTTTTGTATCTCAGCAACTAAATGAGACTTAACTTTCCTTTGAGCTCTCACAGGACTTTTATACCTCTCCTGTAGCATGTGTATTGTCTATGCATGTCCTTGCCACTTCTGTCTTACTAGGTTTCAAATTCTTCTAGGTTGGGGCTACATCTTACTCATCTTTGCCTGACATGTAAAAGGTGCTCAATTTGGGTACAGTGGTACATGTCTGTAATTCCAGCTACTCAGGAGGATGAGAAGGGAGAATTGTTTGAGTCCAGCCTATGCAACGTAGCAAGACCTTGTCTCCAAAGAAGAAGAAGAAAAACAACCCAAAACACCAAAACAAAATGAAAGAGTGCTTAATAGTGCTCCATATAACTTTGCTGAGTACATACATTTTCTTTCATGGCTGAGCCCCTCTAAACTAATTCAATTTATCATAGCTTGCTATGTTACTTCTCACCCTCTCTGTTTAAAATTTTATTACTCAACAACATAAACAAACTATACGAATGCAGTCAAGTGCATGCAATTCACTGTATTTGAATCAAACTTGGTGCCACAGTGATATCTATCAAATAGAAACATAAAACCAATTTAACACTTACTAGTCTAGAAAAGTCAGATCTGTTCATATACATGGGTAAAATCATTTTTAGCTATCCAAAGCTACCATTTATATTCCTGGCATGTGTGGGTGCTGCAAAATTCACATAAATCCCATATTTGATTCTCACAAGAAACAAAAAACACACGGACTGTTATAGTTTCCATTTTACAGATGGTGATGTTGAAACAGAGACATTTAGTAACTTGCCTAAAGTTGCACAGCTAGGAAAAGACGTAGCTGGAATTTGAACTAAGGATGTAATGTTGTTAAATCTACTGCTCTTACTTCATAAGTGTTTGTTTTGGGGAAAGGTTGCATGTTTCTGATTTATCTTTCAAGATTATTTGCCCAAATCAGAGACTGGACCCACAAAAAGAGCTGGGTTTATGTCTTCGTGAGCTCACTGGATACGTAAGAATGCTCTTTATCAACAGCTGGCACGTGCAATCCCTATTTGACCACCTTCATGTGATTCTCTCTAGACAATCTCTTTCCTCTTTCCTTTTACTTCTATTTCCCACACACGTTTTCTCAGAGAACAACCCAGTTTACCACTAGAGCCTGTCTAGAAAGATCCAACACTGGGAGACTTCATTCTACTTTCCCATTCTCTGCTTAAGAAACCAGAATGTCAGTGTCATGGAGGAGATGGGGGTGAATAGGGGTGTGGTCCCTGTCTGTACCTGCAGCAAGTTACTTAATCAATCATGACCTCCAAGATTTGTAACCTTCTTAAGGAAATGATGATGCCCTTCTCATCACTGTACCTTCCAGCACAGTGCCTGGTAGAGAACCCTGAAAAACTACTGGATGGAAACTTGCACCCGTGTCGGTCACTAGAACTTCAGCAGTGATGAAAACATTTATTATTTGTATTGTCCAATATGGTAGCCTCTAGTCACGGGTGACTATGGAGTGCTTGAATTAACTACTGCTAAGGAATTTATTTTCAATTTTTATTTTAATTTAATCAGCTTAAGTTTGAATAGACTCATGTGACTAGTGGCTAGCGTATTAGACAGCCCAGTCCTAGGCTATAAAATCAGGAAAATAATTCCCCATCTGTTTATCTTACACCTTGTGGTGAGGAATAAATGAAATGATGAATAAAGTAAAGTTCGTATTATTTGAGGAAATCAGATGATTTCGTTTAAATTCCAGCTCCATTCCCTTCTATCTCTGTGACCCTTGGCAACTTTAACTTCCATCAGCCTCAGGTTCCTTATCTGAAAAATGGGTTTAATGATGAGTACCTTTTACAGGTTAGTCAAGTGGATTAAATAATAGGTATGAACAGCTTAGCACATCACTTGACACGTAGGAAGCGCTCAACAAATAACTATTTTAAAAAACCCAAATGAGAGTATGTGGGAATGTACAGAGCTCTATATAGGGGCAATATATGATTATCAGCAGGAAACGACATGACCTGTGTTATCTCCCCTAAACTGTGCTTCTTCTCTGGAGAGGACATGGCTGTGTTGGCTTTTCCCCTTTCGCAGCTGCCTTTTGGGGTCATATACTAGACAGATCACAAATACCTGATGCTTCAGATACATTGCTGAAACACTTCTGCTCCTGGAACTAGTTTGGCTTTCCTGGAGTGTGACATGCATGCTGTCCCTTTGCCACCAGGGAGGTCGGGATGAGGTCTGCTCCTAGGTCTCCTCTGCCTGCCTCCTGACACTGGGTTAGCTTTCCTAGGAAACTTTGCAGAGGGGAAGAACTTTGTCTAGACAAGCAGTGGCTCGTCTGGCTGCTGCAGCAGCTAGCATCCTCATTGTTTCTCTCTGTGTTGGCTGCGAATTCCTTTTTCTGTTTATCCCCTCAGGAGCCTAGGCTTTGGGAGTGTAGCATGGGGCTTGGAGAGAGAAAAAGCAGATGTTCCCAAGACTGTCATTGCCATGGGTACCAGCCATGTTTGTGGTGCTGTTATTGATATGGCCCCGAGATGGCATGAGCATCAAGTTGTCAAGGACAGTCTACTGGTTCTAGTTACTGAAGCTGCCCCCAGCGTTTTACAGTGGATTCCCTGCCAGCTATCCGCCTGGGAAACTTCAAATTGTTTATAAGAAGCACCTCCTATCCCCCAGCCTGATGCTGGAGCAAGAAGCTACTCACAGTACCTGAAATATATCCTGGTTCTCATATTTCCTCTGGTCTTAACTTTACCCAGAAACCATTGTGCAGATCTGTTCTGCAGGTGGGAAACTGAGGCAGAGCAGGACAGGCTCACAGACTCTGAGCATTCCTTTAACACACAGTTGCTGAGAGCAACTGTGGCAAGTGCTGGCTGTTGCAGTGAGTCTAGAAGCCAGTCCCTTGGCATCTTAATATATATTGACTTGTTTATTGAGTCTGTCCCTGCCAATAGAATATGAGCTCCACAAGCCAGGGATTTTGTCCACCACTATAACCCTAAAGCATGGCACACAGATGATCCTTAATCAATATTTGTTGACTAAATGAATGAAGGACTACTCTTTCCTCATTGATGAGTCTTTTAAACAAAACATGTACTTAGAAAGCCCATAACTATAGATCTGCTTCCAAAAGTACCAGATCCATTGATGTGGCAAACACATTGACTCCCTGATTCAATGTTTGATCATTTCCCTCCCTCCTTCTATTCCTTTCTTTCTTCCCTTTTCCCCTTGCTCAACTTTTCCATTTTAAAAATATTTATTGAACACCTATGAGTGGCAAGGCACTCTCTAATATACATTAATAACACAGAGCCTTAAACACATTTGTCTTTGCTTAGCCAGTGCTTTTGGAATAAAGAAAAAAAAAAAAACAGAAACAGGGACCTCTCTACTGTGTGAAGGATGAAGGTTTATTGGTGCTTGGATAATCTGTTGAAAGATGGAATTAAAACTAGAGATACAAGTTGAACTAGGCAGTTTACAGCAACATCCTGAAAATCACCTAAGGGAAAAATGTTAAGGTTAGAAGGGAAGATATGATCTTACTGTGATGTTTTCATGGTAGGAATATTTTCTGGACTAAATCACAGGTTTAAAACGCATAACACAAACCCATTCTACTACAAAGACAAACTTAAGTTCATATGATGTCAGCTGGCAGTATAAATAGTCTAGACTCTGGGGTGACGAAGATACAGAGTACATTGGTCTAAAGCAGGGGTCAGCAAACTGGCCCATGGACCAAGACTGGCTCACAACCTGTTTTTGTAAATAAATTTTTATCAGAAGGCAGTCATGCTCATTTGTTTGTAAATTGTCTATGGCTGCTTTTGTGCTGCCACAGCAGAGTTGAATAGTTGTGACAGAGATCATATGACCTGCAGAGCCAAAAACATTTACTATCTGGACTTCTGCAGAAGTTTACTGATCTTTGCTCCAAAGGAAAGATGCTTTTACGCCAAATGAGATTCTTTAAAAGAAAACAAGGCTAGGTGCAGTGGCTCATGCCTGTAATCCCATCACTTCGGAAGGCCGAGGCAGGTGGATCACCTGAGGTCAGGAGTTTGAGACCAGCTTGACCAACATGGTGAAACCCCATCTCTACTAAATACAAAAAATTAGCCAGGAATGGTGGTGCATGCCTGTAATCCCAGCTACTTGGGAGGCTGAGGCAGGAGAATTGCTTGAACCTGGGACGTGGAGGTTGCAGGGAGCCAAGATTGTACCACTGCACTCCAGCCTGGGCAACACAGCAAGACTCTGTCTAAAAAATAAATAAAATAAAATAAAATAAAACAATCTTCACATTTAGTTTGGTACAATGATGTTTATACACCTGCTTTCCCAACTAACAAAAAGCAATCCACAGTTCATGTCATTACATCATCAACCCCAACATGTTATTGTTCTCTTTCTGCAATACGGCCACTAAGTTAATGATCTGATATAATTTTCCATAAGTCAAATACTGAACGGTCAAAGTATTTTTACTCTAGGCTTCCCAGAGCACTGCTCTTTTGCTGTCTCACACCAGAGCTGGATAAATAATCCGATCAATTCATGTTTATACTGGGGCTTGACTTGGCATACGGCATCCTTATAACTGAAGATTTCTTCACCTGTGCTTGCTTTGTGGTTACAGGTCTCAAAATGCCCATAAACTTGATTAAACTTGTCCCCTGTATGCCTCCTCATTTTGCATGCAGATTGTTTGTGATTCCGAGTTACATAATTCTCAGTTTCTCAATAAAGCAGCCAGCAGGTGGTATGCCTTTTTGTTTGAACAGTTACCTCCCTGTGTAAAAATGTGGAGCCAGGTGTCTCTCACTGAATTCAACAGATCCAAGCATTCAGATCTCCTAGGCCTTTCTTAAAACCCAGCCCTGATTTTTTAAAATGTAAAATAAATATTTTGAAAGAGGGACTAAAGCCTTTGACCATTCTCTCTTCCATTACTGCAATGCAGAAACTGAAAAATGGGTTCCCTTCACTGCTCTGGTGGTGAAGCCTAGGTACAGAGATAATCATTTAAACAGCAGTTTCTAGATACACATTTACTATAATCCTTACAATCCAATAGAGTTATTTTTACACTCTTACAAATGACTAAACTGATGCTCAGAGAGTTCCAGTAATTTATCTAAGGACACACAGCAGTTAAAACAGAGAGACGGGGTCCAAATCTATACTCTTTCCACTCTGCTATTCTTTCTGACAAGAGCATGAAAATAAGGACTACAGAGTTCTCTGTGATCATTACCTACACAAATGATTGATTTCTCTACATTTCTTGTCGATCCATAGGTACAGAACCCTATTACTAATGAAAGTTGGTTTACGTAATTTTAACAAGTGTGCAATGACCAATTATTTTTGTTGCCATTTCAAATGAAAATGAAGATGGTGGGCATTTGGAAGGTGATGGTAGAATATGAAAGAAAGAGTAAATTAAATTTGATTTTCACTGGAGAAGCACTATAAAGGAATAAGCCAGGTCTGAATGAGAGGTGAGGTGTGGTCAAAGGTACTTTTAAGAACACAAACACACTTACGGAGGCTGAGGCATGAGGATTGCTTCATCCTAGGAACTGGAGACTAGCCTGGGCAACATAGTGAGATCCTGGTCTCTACGAAAAACCGAAAGATTAGCCAGACGTGGTGACACATGCCTGTAGTCCTAGCTACTCAGGAAGCTTAGGTGGGAGGATTGCTTCAGCTCAGGAGTTTGAGAGCCCAGGCTACATAGGGAAAACCTGTTGCTACGAATTAATAATAATAATAAGCCAGACATGGAGTACACCAGTAGTCCCAGCTACTTGGGAGGCTGCGGCAGGAGGATTGCTTGAACCCAGGAATTCAAGGCTGCAGTGAGCCACGATCATGCCCCTGTACTCCACTCCAGCCTGGGCTAAAGAGCAAGATCTCTAAACACACACACACATGTGCACACGCACACACACATTTTTTAAGACAAGGAAAGTTTAGTAATTGGCTCCTACCTAAAGCTTGTTGATAGCTGTTCTATAAAGCCCCTCCTGTTACCCCTATTGCCTGTTTTCTCATCCATTCACCCATTTATTGAGTGCTGACTAAAGGCCAGGCTTTATGTGAGATCTTGGGACTATCAGGACAATATGGCCTGTATTTGCTCTCCGGAATCTTGAATTTAGGGCCTCTAGGTTGAAAACATCCTCCTCATTTCTCCATTAGTCAGGACAAAGAAGGCTGGATGAAGAACTATTGAAATACAAACAGCATGGCACATAGAGAGAAGCTTGTCCCTCACTTTGAAGTTCTATCCTAGAGATTTCCCACAGGACATCTCTTTCTGCACCATCCTGGGCTCTTTCTTGTCTCCTCAGCCCTTAGAACCACAACTTGAAGTTCAGCTTCCTTTGATCCATGGGGATGTAGGTTAAGACAGAGGTGGAGAGTAGCTGTTTATTTCAGCTTCCCAAGCCACCCAAAGGCAGGGAGAAGACACAGAAATAAAATATTGCTACAGCGAGTTAAACCTGTACTCTCCCTTCTAGGGAGACATTCTCATTTAGGGGTCCTAGGGAGATTGGGGTAGGTGAAGATGATATCCTAAACATCCAGTTCCCATTAATAACGGAGACCATTTTACTAATCCATTCTTTAAAATGTTAAAAATATATCTTTTAAACAATTATACATGCTGATAGACTGCACAACACCAGGAGTGGACTCTGATGTAAACTATGGACTTTTAGTGATAATGATGTGTCAATGTAGGTTCATTGATTGGAACGGATGTACCACTCCGATGGGAATATTGATGGTGGGGGAGACTGTGTGTGGGGCAGTTGGGTAGAGGAGAGGGTATATGGGAACTCTCTGTACCCTCTGCTTAAGCTTGCTGTGAACCTAAAACCGCTCTTTAAAAAGTCTATTTTTTAAAAGTCACACACATTCATAGGCTTATTATAAGAACTTTAAAAAATTGTAGGAAAATACAGAGAGAAAGGTAAAATCACCCGGCATTCTTCCATTCCCAATGTGAGATGAGTAGGGTTAATGATTTAGTGACATCCCCCAAGGTTTCTCTGACCTTACCTGTATGTGTACAAATTTCCATAAACAGGGATGGGTGTGTGCATGTGTGTTTGTCTATTTGTGTTTCACTCAACATGTTTTCCTGTCTATTAATATGGATCCACATAATTTTTAATAAGTGCATAGTATTGCAGACATAAATGTGCCATGATGTACCAAATCATTCTCTTATTTGATAGCCACTTAGGATTTTTGCTCATACAAGTAATGCGACACAAATGTTTCTGAACATAAACTTTTTGCCTATTACAATCTTCTTTGCATCTGTGTATCTTTCCAGTCCCTAGCATGTCTTGGAGAATGTTTTGAACTATGTATTCTTAATATGAATGAGAGGTGGTTCTTCTTTACACAAAGTATGCACCTAGGCAGAGGACCTTTATTAATTCGACTTCTGACACTTCTATTAGAGAAAACGAGGAAGAAGATTTGACTGTGAGATCACATCTGTAATGTCTGTAGACAAGGCCTTGCACACAGAAGGCACTCAATAAATAATAGCTGTGACTATTATCATCGTTGATGTTGTTTCTTTTGCTTGGTCCAAATGTCCTTCCTGAAAAAGATCTGAACGTGGCATAGGGTGACCTGAACAACAGAAAATGTGAAAAAAGCCACATTTCTAGTCACTAAAAGTTTCTGACTCTGGCTGTAATTAATTGTCAGTTTTAGAAACAACTGGTCACCCTGAGAGTGCAGTTCCCTCAAGCATCCTCTTTAGACACACAGTGCAATGGCTGTGAAACGGAGACGCAGACCACATGTTCTATGGAGGCCGTGATAAAGGTCAGATGTATTTACTCATTTGTGGTGAAGAAAGAGAGCACAATTTTTCTGGCTTTTGACATATTATTATCTTAGTTCTAACTTTCTTACCCCAAGGAAATAGTAAGACATGTTGGACTTTTATTGATGGCATTCCATGTGGGTTACCACTCTGTGTTAGACCACGCCCACAGCCTTCCACAAAAACCTCTACAACTGTCTACTTTAACCCCTTCAATATAAAACAGTTTTTTTTTTAAATCCCTCACACATAACTACTTCTGCCCAAATCTACCATGCTGTTTGTAAGACCTTGTGATTATGATATGATTTTGAAATCATCTTCAGGAAAAAATTCTTATTGGTTTATGCTCAGATTTATGGCTCTATTCTTTGCTCCAAGGTGAGATAAAGCAAAATCAATGTTAGTTTTGGGTTGCCTGAAGTAAGTAACATAAGCCAAACACAAGGTCACTTTCAGTAATCTCAGTTCGGTAAAGCAGGAGAAAAGTTAGATGAAGAGAAATAAATCAAGAGGGCATGCCTGTGTCTCTGGGCACACCACTTATGTTGATGACAGAATTCATTCAAAAATTATAAGCAATCATGTTTTAGTAGCATTAGAGAAAACAGCATAGGTTGTATTAAATTTGATACTAGAAATATTAGAAATAACAACAAAAATATTTTGCCCTGGTACCTCCCTGGCCCCCAATCAATAACCAGCGTCCCTAGTCATGGCACCTCTCACATGAAGCCTCTATCACCTCCTCCATAAATACAGTAAGATTCTCTGAATCAAAATCCTGTATCATCTCAAAAAAATTAATTATAAATAATAATTATGATTATCATTTATTGAGCACCTAGTGAGTATCTGGCACCATACTGGGTCTTTTGCACATATGAGTCAATAAAAATTTACTGAGCACCTACTATGTGCTAGGCATTATTCTCCATGCTACAGATAGAGCCGTGAACAAGATACACAGAGTCCCTGCTTTCTGAAGGCTTCTAGTCTAAGACAATCAATGAGTTTATGAGCAAACAAATATAGTAAGTGCTATGCAGAGAATTAAAATAGGGCAACATGACAGAAAGTGATTGGGTGGTCAAGAAATGCCTCTGAAGGGAGTATATTTAAGCCAAAATCTTAATAAAAGGTGGAGCTACTCCACTGGGGATGAATGGGGAGAATTTAATCCTCTTGACAACCGTATCAGTCCTATTCCACAGAGGAGGAAAATGAAACTCAGAGGGGCTAGATCACTTCTCCATGGCAGGCATACGATTCACCTACTGCTCCCAGTTTACAAATGCCTCTTTAAAGAACTCACACTGAGTGTGGGCTGCTACAAGTTGGGAGGGAAATAGAGAAGACAGGTGGTTTGGGACATGTAACCTCAGAGTTTATTATTTCAGGTGCAACCAGCCTGAGTGAACTAAATTTGGAGAGGGAGAAGGAGCTGACTTTTTAGTGAGCATCCAAAGAGTTGGACCAGTTGGAGAATAGGGAATGTCCAGCGTCCACATGAGCAGGGCCAGGCCAGTGTTTGATCCTGGCTTTCTTGGGGCTGATATCTTCCATTTCCATCTCTAGAATAACTGCTGAACATCACATTTAAAATCAATCTCCTCAAGAGAAGAAAACTCTGAGAAGCTTTTTGGGGGTGTCATGACCTGCTTACTTTAGCTCATTTGCTTACTGTTGCAAAGAGCAAAATAGGAAAAAAAAATTTCATTAGACTCTGAATGTCACATATTCTGGACTTATTGGCCATCCCTGCCTTCTTTCAGGGGTGTCTCTGTTTTCTTTCTGATCAGGGATTTATGATGACTCAGATGACCTCTTCAGAGCAAGAACTTGTGTCTTAAATTAATCTTTGTATCACCCATGTCTACTTGAGGACTGGGTATAGAATGGTTTCTCTCCACATGCTGAATACATGGATGAGTGACTCCAGATTCCAGCAGAAATGAGAGGCATGCACCCCTTTAGTCTCCACATGCATGTCTCATGACTGGCCACAATTACCAAGTGATGGTTTAGTTCTTTTTGAGGGTGACTGCTTCCTATTAAGACATAAGGAATGGCCTCCATTTGTGTCTGTGCATTAAAAATAAATACATAGTTAGGAAGATTATCCTTTGTAGACCACAGTTACACATTCTCACCTAATCCTCATTTCTTAATTTGGGAAATCATCTAACCCTCCCCCTCACCACAATGGACTCTAGACTTCTTCATCTCCTTCTCCTGGAGTCAATTTGCTTTCATAAAAGAGAAGTCATTCCTGTTTTCATGTCTGTGGGGATGTGTGTGGGTATACTGTGTAGTTATATGTGACAGTGTGTGTTATGAGCTTGCTAAAATGAAGATATCTGGATGCCATCTCAGGTCTACTTAACCTCAGTTCCCAGCAGGGGTTGGGAGGCAGAAATCTATATTTTAATAAGCAGTGCATGTCATTCTTAAACAGATTCAAGTTTGAGAATCTGGTCTAGGATAGTGGTTTTCAACCTTGGAAACATACAAGAGTCTCCTAGTGAGATTTAAGAAATCTTGATGTCCAGACCATACCCCATTGAATCAAATCAGACTCTGTGGGAGGTGGAGCTTAGCATCCATCATTTTCAAATCTCCTTGAGTGATTCTAATATGTAGTCAGGATGGAGAACCTCCTTTCAGCATAGCTTGACATAAAAAAATTCAATATAGGGAAATCAGGCCCAAATCAAATCTGTATGTCAGTACTTTGCTTCAAGTTCCCAAGAGCCTCCCTTAAAGCATTAGTGATGCTCTGTTCTTTGATTAGAAAGATAACTTTAACAAACAGGTAAAACTCATATGCCTGCAGCCAGCTTTACTGCTATGCTCACTTGAGAAACTTGCTAAAAGCCAGACTTCTGGGAACTACTGGTAGATATGAATTGATTCATAGGGGCAGTGGGGGAATCCTAGGAAATGGAGTTTTTAACAAACACCTAGGTGATTCGGATGCAATCCACCTTCGGTCTAACAGAAACAATAGCTTAGACTAGCCCTTCTCAATTGAGAGTGACTGTTCTCCTTGGGGGGACATTGGCAATGTCTGGAGACACTTTTGATCTTCACAACGGGGGTCTGTGTGCTACACGAATCTGGTGAGTTGAGGACAGGGATGCTGTTCAATGTCTTACAACCCAAAAGACAACCCCCAAAATGAATAATTATCCAGTCCAAAATATCAAGAGTGCCAAGGTCAAGAAATTCTATCTCTTCTCAATCAACTTTCTTCTCTGCTAACCTCAAAGAACGGCATCACCCTTTTTAGGAACTTCCACAACTCTTTGTGGTGTTAAAAATCACCAGTGCGTGATTCATCTCCTAACAGAAAAGAACTTTTCTCAGGCCAGGATCCCTGCTTCATTCATTTCTGAGTGTGGTCTCCTTCCTCCTCCAGCACACAGTCCTCACTCCGCACATGTTCCAGTCATTTTAAACAAAATGAAAATACTCTTCAGGACCAATCACAAGGTGGCTTTGTGATTGGTAACCATACATACCCAATGTCTATAAGGAGAAGGAAAACCCATGACCGGGGCTCATTTTCAGTCTAAGAGTTGAATACAAATCTATCAGCCTTCATCTAAGAAAATGGCTCCCCATATATATTTTTTTCAACATTCACCAAAAATTACCGTGGCTTCTGGAGCTGCTTGGGGTCTCTATGGGACAAGTCAGCTGTGTGAGCATGAGGACCACCCACGCAGCTCAGCCATCATGTGAGGAACCTTGTTGTCTGTGTCTGCTGCAGTGTCCGGCTACCAGTTGGCAACTGTAAGTGGCTCACTTGGTCTCTGAGCCAACCCTGCATTCCAGAGAATCAAATGCAGCAAATAACTCTACACAGATCCGTGAGGGAAATGTACAAGGGAACTGTGCTCTCCATGGTTCTAAAAATAGCCAGATAATTGCCTCTGAAGATCCCTTAAGAAGATCCACTTAACTGCACAGACTGAAGCAGCAAAGGCCTCATTTGTTTGTTGATAGGAGCTGTCTCTATGTAGTCAGCCGACTTTGGAGTGTTGGAAACCCAATCAATATTTGGGTACTATGGAGTTACTATGCTACTAGGCTGCCCATAGTTCAAAACAAGAAACTGCCCTTAGTGAGGCTGACCTGACCTTTTTTTTTTTTTAATCTTCAATAAAATACTGGCAAACTGAATGCAACAGTACTGACCACATTTTTTACTAAATTGATCATGCTAGTTTTCCTGACTTGGATTTTTGTTCCGATTTTAATGCTTGGCATGAATGTTGTGATGAAAGGAATCCACTAATTTTTACTTTATTTGTTGGAGCAATCTATTAGCATCATCAATTCTTTAAATGTTACTTTAAAGATATTTCACCTCCAGCAAGATTATTGAGTGTAGAAATAAAATACATCACAGATTGGGGGTGAGGTTCCACCAATTCAGCAATTTTCCTCCTGTGGTTAATTACCCACAGAATACACTGCTCTTTTTCTTCTTCGTGTTTTAATTTGCAGTCTTGGCAATACATGCTAAAATGAAGTTATGAAAAGTATGAAAATGTGTGTTTCAAATAGTTGGCTAGGTGCTTCAGTAGCCGGAGGCCTAACGCAGGTGTGAATATTTGTTTATAATCCAAACACAGCAAAGTAAACAGTCCCATTTTGCACCCCCTTTTCTCCATACAATGCTTTAAATATTTTCTTTGTGATGGTCAGTGACTTTGTTTAACTTGAAAAAAGGCTGAATGGAAAGGAAGGGCCTGGAGACTGGAAACTGTTTGTACAAGGGCCTGAAGTGAGTGATGCTAAGCTGAGCTGGGCGTGGAGCCCTGACATTTTGTCAGCTCCCTCAGGAGGCAGATGTGATGTCCACGACTCACCTGTCAAGTGCTGATAGAAAAACAACTCTGTCCTATGCAGCCGTAAAGGCTACACACGTGACCTCTAACCCCAGAACCCCTTCCGGAGTTTTCCACTGGGTGTCAAAATCCTTTCAAATATTTCCAGCTGGGCATCTCCTTGAACTGTAATTGTAGTTCAGCATTTTAACACAGGGTCCTTGTGGAGGGAATTTCTCTCTCTTTTCTTCCCCTCCCCCATGGCAAGGACCAGTTCTGACATCTCATTAGTAGCAAGAGAGAAAGGTTGCCCTCATTGTTTAAAATAGCCCTTGCCTTCCAGTTCAATCCAAGTGTCCTCCTGAAAGTAGAGTATTTTTGAGGCCACTCTAATTCCTGTTCTCATCTCAAACTACTGAAACTTTTCATGGATCCTGCAGGACAATAAACTTTTCCAGGCTCTGGGGCTCAGTGTCTTCCAAGGGCTTGTTTTCGTTTCCCTTTTCGCAATAGAGGCAGCAACAAAGAGGAACTCAGATGCCCTGACTCCAAGGTTCAGTGTGACAAAAAAAAAAGCCTGGTAAATGAATTTCAAGACAAGGTGCAAGTCTTTTGATCTACATTTTCTGCTAATATGATAGAAACCCCCAGCATTATTTTTTAAAAAATAAACAAAAACGGGGGAAAACCAACATAGGATGTAGCTGAGAGAAAAGAATTCATGGCTAAAGCAATACATTTCTTACAAATGGAAAGGTACGTCTTCAGTCAGCTTAGCAAACAAACAAAAAAGACAGTTGATTTAGGCCATTCAGAGTTATAAATAATGAATTTTATGGAGGAAGGCAAAAATCACCTTAAAATTACATCAGCTGGGCTCCAACAAGGTCTAAGAGTTCTTGGGTTGAGTATTTCTCAAGATGAACCAAAATGGCCTTGGACTGTGTCCACAAGCTAACATATCTATGGCAGTGTCATTGAAGCCAGAAAATTTCCACTGTTCTTTCAAGTGGGAAACGAGAGGAAAAAGAAACCATCTCTCGTTTCTTCAAAAGACTAAAGGACCTCAGCATTTGCTAAGCACATGGATGTTCATAGCTCTTCCACAGAAATTTTGATTTAAATGAGCTAAAAATAACCAAATAAAAGGAAAATCATGGACTGCAATCTTTAGATATTATTAACATCATTTTCTCCATTTTATGAATGGGGAAATTGAGATCCGGAGAGGTGACGTGGCCTTTTACCCCAGATTATAGAGCTAGTAAATGACAAACTCTCAATGAGGGCTTGACTTTCCTCCATTTCTTCTTCTTTTTTTTTTTTTTTTGTAAAGTTGGGGTCTCGCTATGTCGCCCAGGCTGGTCTAGAACTCCTGGACTCAAGGGATACTCCTACCTCGGCCTCCCAAAGTGTTGGGATTACAAGTGTGAGCCACTGATCCCAGCCTCCTCCATTTCTTTAAAGCCCTGGACTTAAAAGTGGTTCATACATTTCTCAGAAAAATAAACTGACAGATGATTATTGTCCCGATGATAGGCAGATAGATAAATAGATGGCACCATTCACCGTAACATCTCCTTAGGATAGAAATACTAACTTAGCTAGTTTAGGTGCTCAATTTAGCAGACATCATTGTCCAACCTGATACCCAGATGTCATATTTGCCTGACTCTTCTAGAACAACTGCATATAATAAATTGGGTCAAGTCGGGTTAGTCCTTCTACCCTTCCTGTGGGATCCTAGGGTTTGTTTTTAGGCATTTCCTCCCATTTTCTTTTAAGAGATTGTGTGCCATCAGCCTGAGTCAGTTCAGCATCCTCAGTCACCAGAAAGCCCCTAGACAGCCCAGCCTAGTTCTCACCGCCTGGCCCAGGCACCAGCTGTCTCCTATCAAAGCAATGGCCCCTGACCTTGTTATTCACATGCTTGGGTGTTTAGTCTGTTGACCTGGGGAACTGGAAGAAGGAAAAAAAGTATAAATCTCTGGAAGAAACTAGAAATGTTCTGGGCCAAACAATATTTCTGTGGATCTGTTGTTTGTGAATACTCTTTCAGAAACCATTTAGCTTATTGTGAAATGCACTGTTGAAGATGCAAAGGATGGTGTACCATCTTGATAGGCTATGCACCAGCAGAATCAGCATCGCTTGGGAGCTTGTAAGAATCTTGGACTCACTGAATCAGAATATGAATTTTAGTGTTAGGAATGCAGTGTCTTGGGTTCCAGACCCACTGAATTAGAATACAAATTTTAATGAGATTCCTAGGTGATTCACATGTACATTTAAGTCCGTGAAGAGCCCAGGGGCTGAAGAGATCTTCAACAGTTCCCTCTTCCACTTTGCCACTCTTTGCTGCCGGAATCCATGCTCACTGGCCAGGAAGAGAGTCCTTCCAACCACTTCCTTTTCTTCTCCACCTCTGCCTGACTCATCCTTTCTCTTTCATTCCTTGTCCTGCCTGTCCACCACCGACTCCCTCTACTGAAGTTTCTAGAATTCTCTTTGCTTGACATGAAATATCACTATATAATGCAGTCTTTTTCCTAGAAAACTTAATAGCAATCTTTTTTCAAGTAGACCATTCATACTTTCTTACTTTCTATAACTTAGGACAAAAAATAAGAGACAGATTTCCCCTCACTTATCATGGATGCTTCCAGATCACACCCATTCTAGAACTTCCCCTTTGAGAATTTCTTAAACACAGCACAGAAAAGCCTGATATATTTTTCAATATTAGAATTAAGAACTTAGTCAACAAAAGATAGCAAAAAGAATTTTTTTTTTTTGAGATGGAGTCTCGCTCTGTAGCCCAGGTGCAATCTTGGCTCACTGCAATCTCTGCCTCCTGGGTCCTGGTTCAAGCAATTCTCCTACCTCACTCTCCCAGGTAGCTGGGATTACAGGCACCAGCCACCATGCCCAGCTAATTTTTGTAGTTTTTTTTAGTAGAGATGGGGTTTCACCATATTGGCCAGTCTGGTCTTGAACTCCCGACCTCGTAATCTGCCCACCTCGGCCTCCCAAAGTGCTGGGAGTACAGGCGTGAGCCACTGCACCCAGCCAGCGAAAAGAAAATTTTAAAAAACAAAGTTGAAAAATGCATTTGCCACTCAGAATTAGTGTCTAGAATATACAATGAGGGTCTATATACCAATAAAAAAATAACACCAATTTAAAGAAAATGGGTAATAGATACATTGAAGCAATCCACAAACCAAGAAACATGAATATCCCACAAAAATATGAAAAGATTCTCGACCACACTAGTAATTAGGGAAATACAGGCCAAAACCACAGTAAATATCATTTCACACTCTATTAAGAAGTTGGATCATATCAAGTAGAGATGATGATATGGAATAATGGAAACTTAGACTCTTGGAGGAAATATAAATGTTTATGACTACATGAAAGAGCAATTTGGCAGTTTCTAGTCATGCTAAAGAAGCCCTCACACTACCACTGAAGAGTTTCACAGCTAGGTAAGTCCAGAGCAGCTCTCACCAAGATACACATGAAGATACGTACAAAGATGTTCACTGGCGCAGTGTTTGAAATGAGACACATTAGAAATGACTTTATGTTCTCCAAGAGAAAGAAGGATAAATTGTATATTCATATGATAAAAAACTATGCAGCAGTGAATGTGAACTCTCCCTCTACAAATATGTATGTATATATACCATACATATATTTCACATAGGATATATTATATGTATTATATGTTATATACTTGATATATGTATATATACTTTATGTATACTTAATATATGTAACTTACATATACTTAATATATGTTACATACTTGATATATGTATACATAAAATATGTAAATATACAACATGTATAATTCATATTATATAAATATTATAATGTATTAAATATATTTATATATGATATATACATATAATGTATAACATACATATTTTATATACATATTCTATTATATATAATATATACATATTCTACAATATGTATATATATTTTATACATTATATATGCTCTGTATATTAGGAAGAATTATACATATATTCAGGAAAATAATGTATATATTTTATACATTATATAACACATATATAGTATATTTAATGTATACTATATATTATATATGTATGTAATATATACATATTATATAAGTAAATATTTTATATATTACATATTATAAATATATGTGATATATATAATATATATTGCATTATATATTACATATATTCAACTTGGATGAATCTCACAATTTAATGCTGAATTAAGAAAGCATATTGTGGGTCAGGCACAGTAGCTCACACCTGAAATCCCAGCACTTTGGGAGGGTGAGGCTGGCAGAACACCTGAGGTTGGAAGTTTGAGACCAGCCTGACCAGCGTGAAGAAACCCCGTCTCTACTAAAAATACAAAATTAGCTGGGTGTGGTGGTACATGCCTGTCATCCCAGTAACTCAGGAGACTGAGGCAGGAGAATTGCTTGAACCTGGAAGGCGGAGGTTGCAGTGAGCTGAGATCGTGCCATTGCACTCCAACCTGGGCAACAAGAGTAAAACTCTATCTAAAAAAAAAAAAAAGCATATTGTGGACAAATACATATTATGTCATTTACACAGCATTTAAAGACATGGCAAACAAAGCTTCATTTAACAAAACTATATACATAGTAAAAAAGTAAAGCAAGCAATGCTTCGAAATAATAAGCATCATATTTAGAACCGTGGTTATACTGGTGAAAGTAGAAAGGGAAACAAATACATGAAGATTCACACTGGGAGGCTGCAATAGTGTTGGTATAAAGCTCTCTTTTTTAAGCTGAGTGATAAATACAAAGGATAATAAATACCTTTTTTAGATACACTTTTGGGTGTCTGAAATACTGTTTAAATTTAAACAAATAAGCTTTACTCTTTAAGACTCCATAAGTCAGCTCCATCACCCTTGTCCCACTGTTGTCACCGTGATGTACTGATGAACTCCCGCCTGCACCCATTCTACAGTTCTGTTCATCCTACCATCTCCGGCATGACTTCAGCAGTCCTACTGTTCAGCCAGCCAATGATGTCACACTTCCTGGGTCTCTTACATTCCTGCAACCCTTAATTGCACTTGTCTTAGTAATGCACAGGCTATATTTTGCTTTTTGTTTTTTTGAGACAGAATCTCACTCTTTTGCCCAGGCTGGAATGCAGCGGTGCGATCTTGGCTCACTATAACCTCTGTGATTCAAGTGATTCTCATGCCTCAGCCTCTGAAGTAGCTAGGACTACAGGCACCTGCCACCATGCCCATCTAATTTTTGTATTTTTGGTAGAGACGGCATTTCACCATGTTGGCCAGGCTGATATTGAACTCCTGGCCTCAAGTGACCCACCCACCTTGGCCTCCCAAAGTGCTGAAATTACAGGCATGAGCCATCATGCCCAGCCTGTTTTTTTCTCTTCTTTTGTTATTTATTCCTAGTGTTATTATTTTTTGAGACAGGGTATTGCTCCATTGCCCAGGCTGGGGTGGAGTGGGACTCCATAGCTCACTGCAGCCTTGACCTCCTGGGCTCAAGCCATCCTCCTGCCTCAGCATTCTGAGTACATGGGACTACAGGCATGCATCACCACACCCAGCTATTTTTAAAAAAATTTTTATAGCGATGACGTCCTTCTGTGTTATTCAGTCTGATCTGAAACTCCTGGCCTCAAGTGATCCTCCTGCCTTGGCCTCCCAAAGCTCTGCAATGACAGGTATGAGTCACCACTCCCAGTCACAAGCTGCATTTTGGATCTTGCACCAAAAACACCTCTACCTAATACTCCTGGCACTCTCTTCTTCTGCTTTTTCCATGCACGTGCCCAGCTAATCTTCCCTTTGATCTCTTGGGGGCTCTATTTCTTTGACCTGCATTCTCCTTCCAATCTTCCCTTGAGTTATTTTCTTGTTTCTTAGCAAACCAGGACTTATAACCAACATCTTAGAACTCTGGGAGAGATCCAAGATGGCCGATTAGCAACAGCTCAGGATTGTAGCTCCCAGGGAAAGCGCAGAGAGCGAGTGGACGCCTCACTTTCAGACAAATTTTTGTTGCCCACAGACTGGGAGATTCTCGGCAGAAGAGCCCCACCGGTCACCAGAGCGACTCTTTCGGCTGGCGCGGCTGTTTTGCCGGCGCTCCGGCACAGAGCTTCTTGGTGTGGAG
>PVKP010019276.1:0-42761 GCA_004027715.1 Plecturocebus donacophilus
CAGAGCCATTCTTTCCAATCACACACCCTTCCCTTTTTAAAAGAAACCCAGCAACTTCCAAAAAAAAAAAAATCTCAGAAGGAAGAACCACAGATCTTCAGTAGGTTTCACTGTTAGCATCGCTGAAATATCTTGGAAAGGAACGTATTGGAAGTTTACTCCCTCTTTAGTTCTTTGAAGTGCTTTTCCCAACTAACTGTACAATGTATGTCAATGGTACAGCTTCTGGAGAAGAATCTTTCTCCATAAAAACAGACAGCAACTACATCATTAGGGAAGAAAATTGTGTATGTATAATTTTATAGTTATTTTATTTTCGTATATTTTTAATAGAAGGAAAGTAAAAGGATATAAAAGCTAGCTGGTCACATGTTTTGAGTAACATTTCCTCCCCCTTATACTCAGGGTCAGCTCACATTCCGCATTCCATTTGATTAACATTGATTTGATATTTTTATCTTTAGAATTGATTTAGATACATAGGTAGGATGTCATTATCAGGAAATTTTCTCCTTGACAAGCTGCTTGCCTTCTCTATACAATCTGTCGTGTCATTTCAATCTGGGTGATAACAATCTAGAATCAAAGCAGCTGTTTAATCTTCATTCATTGCCACTTTCTAGGCAGTGGCAATTGTCACTACTCCCTTAAAAATTCTGAAAGATGTGACACTAAGTAAGATGATAATCAGTACCATGTCCCCAGCATTCAAAAACGTTAAGGACTATGTGTAAATAGCAGGATTTTGACAATATTTGATGAAGTCTTTTGTCTAAGCAGTGGACATTATCAGAGAAAGAAGTATCAATGATATCTACTAATTTATGTTATATATCCTAAAAGAATATTTGGGTAAGTTACAAAATGAGTAAACTGTAATTATGGACAAATTTGGTCATGGTAAATAATTTGCCTAATAACTTTATTCCATTCAATTAAAATTTATTTTTAGTAAATATATAGATGTTAATCTAAGTATATTGTTAAACAGTAAGAAGGGCCAGGCACGGTGGCTCACGCCTATAATCCTAGCACATTGGGAGACTGGGGTGGGCAGATCACGAGGTCAAGAGATCAAGACCATCCTGGCCAAGATGGTGAAACCCTGTCTCTACCAAAAACACAAAAATTAGCTGGGCATGGTGGTGTGCACCTGTAGTCCCAGCTGCTTGGGAGGCTGAGGCAGGAGAATCGCTTGAACCCGGGGGAGCAGAGGTTGCAGTGAGCCAAGATGGCACCACTGCACTGTAGTCTGGCAACAGACCAAGACTCCATCTCAAAAAAAAAAAAAAAAAGAAGAAGAAGAAATAGGTTCTATAACATTGATGCAATGTAGAAAATGCTTGAGTATATGAGAGTGTGCCTATTATGTGTTTTCTTAAACTTGAAACACAGCAACTATTTGAGAGAAATTTTTAGCCTAATTTTGCAGATATAAAAACTGAAGTTGAGAGCTTGAGAAAACATGTCAAAAAGAAGCAGGAATTATGTTTCTGTTTGGCTTATTCCAGGTCCCACCCAAGGACCATGCAAAGACCTTAAAGCTTCTTAACTAAGCACTAGAGAGAAAGAGAAAAAAAAATAGTGTTGTACTCTTACCTCTAGGCAATAAAGCCAATGTTTCCTCTACTTGCTCTCAGTATTTTTGTGAAAAGATATACTCATGATTCTCAAGCAATTTCAATGAAAGCCCAACTGGTTCAAAAATTTTTATCTCAGCACTAAATAACAAAAGTCTTAAAAAGCAATTTAAGAACCATGTTGATATAGTAAATAATCATTATGTTTGCAGGCTGATAGGGTCTGGAACCAGGTATGTTTCGACCAATCATGTCAAACTAATCATCAGGTGTGAAGTTAACCTGACTTATGGCAAAGGCATGCAAATTTCTGCTATGTAAAAAGGAAAAAAGCACAAATCAAAGGAAAATTAGTAGTGAGGTAGAAAAAACCTTATCTTTGAATTGTCTAATTTATGTGACTTATGTGTTCCACCATATTTTTCAGTAACATAGCTTTTTGAAATCAATTGCCTTTTTGACCAAGAAGAAATAAATGAGTAGATGAACAGAGGAAAAATGAGATACTGAAGAAGAATGAAGACTTTCTAATATATCTTCTATCTACCAGGTATAGCATGAGTACTTACATAGTTAACTCTTCTCCTAATCCTAAGCAATATCAAGATTTATTGTTTAATACTAAAGATGAAATAATACTTGAAGTTACATAAAATGTCATATACTGCAGGTATCATGATTACTGTCATTAAAATAAAATGTAAATCAACCTTCTTCTTGTTTCTGAGACAGAAATTTAGCTGCTGTGAAATATTGGGAGCTTCCTGCTTTTCCACCAAACCATTATTGTCTTTTATATTCTAAAAACTATCATATGAATTCTCTCCAAAATAATAAAGAACAAGGAATCACTGCTACAGAGAAAATCCTTTGAGAATTCCTCACAGGCAGAATATTCTCTTTTTTGTTTCTAAGAACACACAAAGATTTCTTAAAGCAGAAGCAGCAAACTTTTCTTAAAGGGGTAGATAGCAAACATTTTAGAATTTTGCTGGCCACTCAGTCTCTAGAGAATCATAAGTACTAAACTCTCAAGTTGTCTCAGAAAAGCAGCTATAAACAATATGTAAAGAAATAGCAGATCTGAGATACAATAAATTTTTATTTACCAAAACAGGCCAAAGTTGGCCCACTGATTCTGGTTTACTGACTGATGCCATATAGGGTGGGTTCCTCCTACCTTCCATTTGGCCAGAATAGCTCATTGGAAGGTTTTAAAAGTATTTCCAAATCTGAATAATCTGCCTTTGTCTTTATTCTTCTTTTAGAATGAAATCTCTATATATATAAATATTAGTCATTCTTCAAATTCTACCTGAAATCCACCACATTGGAGAGCTGCAGAGAGTATGATATTTTGTGCATATTAGACTATCATAAACTATTTCATCCATTATGCCACTTTATCTTGCTGACTTGTAGCACAGTAGTTCTCTAAGCATGAAAAATAGTTCTCTAAGCATGAGAAACAGAGAGGCTAAATAATTTCCAAATGAGGAAAAAGCAACAGTAAAGCCAAACTTTCTTGAATTCTACTTTGGCAGTCTTTATTGAGCTATTAACAATCCTAGCATTACCAAAGAATTCCTAGGAACATATAGCTCAACATTCCATCAAGTACAAAAAGCCCCCAGTTAACTAGCAATTAATATTCAGTTTTAATATTTCCAGTCATGAGAAAATAACTACAGATGTGCCTTAACTTACAAATAGCTTATTTTTAAAAGGAACTTTGTGAATACATGTCTTATTAAATTAAACAGCACTATAAAATTACTTGCTAATGTATGCAGAGTTGCTAAAATGGTGAATGTTTGTCCCTATTAATAAAAACTGCAAGTAGAAAGAAAAATAACGAGCTTCAATACCTCCTATGGCGATATAGCCATAATTGAACAGGTCTAAATGCTATTTCTTATAGTGAACAAAACTATCTTTGCTGCAATATTTACTTTTCTGCTACAGATTTACTTTCATAGTGTCTTCTCTCCCTTTTCTGTGACAATCTTCACATATTTAAGAAAAAGTTGTCATGTGTCCTCTAAGAATTTTTAAAGGACTATACCACACTAGAATCGTGATTTTTTTTCTCCATAGCATATGCTTCCAAGAAAACATCCAACAACTCACATGTACATGTGTCACTTTTAAAATATGATGTTTTCACAGTAGCAAGTGGTCTGACTAGAAAGAAACAGTGAGACTTGTCTTTCATGCCTTGTGAACTTGAATTTCCTTATAATAGACTGTGCCAATGATAGACTCCCTTGATAAATCTGTTAGTAGTTTACATATGTTCCTTGCCTTTAAGTCGATTTTCAGTAAGTTAAAAGCAGAAATAACTCATTGATGTTACAGTGCATTCTTACATAAACTATTTCCTCTTATTTCCTGGTCACTTGAGTATTCAATGGAGGCTTGAAACTCACACTATAGTGTGGAATTCTACCCAATTTAGCATCATATGTTGTCATTGCACAGTGGAACGTCCTAGGCTTAATTTCCTAAATCAGTGGACCTGTCCTTAACAAAGGAAAGATTCTTTCATGAGTAATGAAGTCCCAAAAAAAAAGTTTGAAAACAAACGTTCTTTTTGAAGTCTTAGCAGTAAAGTCACGGACATGACAGGGTACTGTGCATTTAGATCTATATTTCACTTGCTTTTGCTAGGATAAGCACTCTCTGGAAGAAATTTTCAGAATGCTGAAGGCTGAAACTGTTCCCAGCTTGTTTTTATACATAGTCATGGATTTCACCATTTGTGATCTAAAGTTGTGAGAATAGATTCTCTAAAGCTGGTGATCAGCAGTGAAAGAGAGCTTAAATATATCCGTTTCTTATTTGCTTAAGTTAAATAAGCAAGAGAAGAAAGTTTAAAGATATCAGTAATATAGTAAATGTGACTCTATTTAATTTATTTCACATAAAGTCAGCATTTTTGCTTAGTTAATTTAAATATTTTGAATCTGTTTAATTTTTAGATTCATATTTACAAATATTATTTTAAAATTATTATTTTGAGGGCAGAAAAGTGGAAAATCATGTGTGACAGAAAGATGTTTAGGCAAAACCAAACAAAAACAAAAACACATGGGTAATATATCTGATTCTATCAGTGTTGCAAGATTTTCTCATCAAGCTATTTATCTATTGATCTGCAAATAGTCATGGCTATTTCTAAGCCTTCCAAATCACTGTGATGTAGCCTAGAGCTACCATATCAAGGCTCTTTTCTATAGGATAAGCAGACTAAACTCATTTGCAAGTCCTAACTTTTTCCTTTTATTCTCCAGTGGCTCATTAACTTGTTTCGAGTAGTAATGTCAATGTATCAATGAGCTGTTTAAAGGCTCTCAGCATGAACTTAAGATTTCAAAGTGAATGTGACTGAAGTAGTGACTATCATTTTCATACAGCAGCCATTCTGTGGAATTTGATCATCTCCAGATTAGGAGCAGAGCAAGGTGGGTTTCTGAAAAGGTTGTGCCTATAGACAGCAGCTTCAATCATATCTAAGAATTCTAAGTTTTTGCTGCTGATGGGGTACCTTATGGTTGTGAAACTTGCCTAGCCAGCCTCCAAAATAAGTGAATTCCCTTCAATGTATGTATTTCTTACTGTCCTGTTTCTCCAACTGAAGCCTGACTAATACATTTATTAATGTGGCAGAGGTAACAATGCAGGATTTCAAATGTTATGTCATAAAAAGTGAAACAGCTTCTGTCTGGCTATCTTTCAGATGTTTACCCTGGAAACCAGCCATGATGCTGTGATGAAATCCAGGCAACAGTGTTGTGTTTCAGCTCAAAGCAACAGAGAGGATCCAGGTGACTGACATCATTATCTGTCAGACATGTGAGAGAAATCCTTAAGATGACTTCAGACGTATCACTCATTATCTTCAACCAATGAAAAACCCAGAGCAAGAACCACCCAGCCAAGGCCAATCTCCAGAACTTCAAAAGGTAATCCTAAATGAAGGTTGTCATTTTAGACTCTTGTTTATGCTACTGTGTGCTTTTCACACAGTGGTACGTATCAGTTACAGACTGCATTTATATTGTGTTAAAATCACACATTTTGAACCACATTTTCACAATTCCCTTTCTTACATAATTCTAAGTTATGGGTTTCCACAATAGACATGCTAACAAGATTTGGAAGAAAGGAGTTAAGCAGCAGTCTGGTTTATACTTGGAAAATCAGACTAGAGTGAGACATTCTTAGAAGTCACATATTTTATGGTGGACCTACTGGCTCATTTCATTGGCTAGAGGCAGTATCTAGCCCACTGCAGCTTTAGATTCTGCCAGATCTCCTTGGGACTGCAGCCAGACCCAGAGCTCCTTTATCCTCCATCTGATCTCTTTCTTCAGTTAACTTGGATCCTGGGCCACACTTATGTGAAACTCTGTAGAGGAATACCTCAGCTATACTACAGGCCTTCCATACAAATAAAACTGTAGGCTGGAGACAGTGAGAGACTCACATAGCTTTATGTAATGGACAAATTTCAGTTTATCCTCATGGGTTTCAGCTCATTCTCAAATATTCTAGCTTGTCTTTCTTCTCTCTCACTTTATTTCTATTTTTCCTTTCTAGCTTCACGACCATCATCTGACATAGGGGAAGAAGACTTGCATAGGATGTTCAACCACCACCCAAGATCATGTAAGGTTTAAACTTCATAATAAATCTGTTTTGTTTCTCATAGTTCACCTTTTCTCATCAAATCATAACTGATAACAATTATCCATATTTTGAAATCCAGTGTCCTCTCTGAAGTTTCTGCTTTCAGTGATTCCCAGTGTCTTAGTCCGTTCAGACTGCTATAATGAAAGTAGCACAGAATGAGTAACATAAACAATAAGCATTTTTTCCCCACAACTCTGGAGACTGGCAAGTCCAAGATCAATCAAGGTACTGGAAGATTTGGTGTCTAGTGAGGGCCCACTTTCTGGTTCATAGATAGCCATCTTTTGGCTGTGTCCTCACTTGGTAGAAAAAGAGAAAGAGTTCTCTGGATCTTTTTTATAAAACGGACAGAAATCCCATTCATGAGCGCTCCACTGTCACAACCTAATCACCCCCACAAGACCTCGCCTCCTCACACCATTACCTCGGGGGTTAGGATCTCAATATATAAATTTGGTGAGGACACAATCAGTCCTCAGCACCCAGTCTCACTCATGTCTCTATTCAGTAACTTATTTCTATATTTTAAAACGCAGATATGAAGTAGAACCCCTTTTCTTGAATTTTTTTATAGTCACTGTTTTGCTGAATATTTTATTGAAGTTCACAGCAAGTGGAGTAGTTTTCCATTAAATATATAATGTAAAATGTCTTTGGCAACTTTCTTTTTTGGAATTTTTTTTTTTTTTTTTTTTTTTTTTTTTTTTTTTTTTTTTTTTTTTTTTTTTTTTTTTTTTGCTGTCCACCTGCCTTTGCAGTCTTCATCCTCCAGGCGCTTTGCTTAGTTCTGGACTGTCTCTAGGACTGTGTTTGCCTGTCTATGTTTTTCTATTTCTCCAGACACTCTTTACCCCTGAATCCCAATATATCTATTTTCTTCACTTTGTATTTCAGAACCATTCATTTCTCCCCTTAATATTTGTATCCAAAAACGCTAAAAGTACTTCTTAAACAAAGGCTCATCTATACTATGTGCACATTTTAGTATCAAAGAAAAGCTGAAAGAATATTGAGATTGAATGTTTTGTAATTCTCCAGATTGTTCTTATGATTATATAAATTTGAAAATTTCAAAAATGGAAAATCATATACACATTTTAAAATTGGGAATCTATTCATTTAATAAATTGCTGCTGAGTGCCTTCTGTGTATCAGACATTGTTCCAAATGTCGGTGAGGCAATGAACTAAACAAACATTTTGCTCTCATGCAGCTTATCTCCTAGTAGTTATGTGTGAGTGTAGATAGATGATAAAGTATAGTTTATATGTTATATCTATTAGGGATCACTGCTATAAAGATAATTAAGCAGGATAACAATGAAAGTTAGGCTGATATTTTGTGCAGGGTGATCATGAAACATTTCAACAATAAAGATGTATTTAAGCAGAGACTTAACAGAAGGGAGGAAGCAAGCCATCTACCTATTTCGCTGAAGAGTGTTTCAGGTAAACTAAACAACAAGACTGTCCATGAACCTCAAAAGCAGAGTAAGTAAGGAGAAAGGTGGCAAAAGTAGAGCCATGGAAGTATAGGAGGCAGGGCTGCAGCAAATAGGGCACTTTAATAGCAAGGACTTGTATTTGGAGGGTGATGGAAAGTCAAAACTTGTAAACAAAAAATATGATTTCACTGATTTAGTATTTTTTATTGTTAAGATTAAATCACAAAATTAAGAATCATAGGCAGAAGCAAGGAAAAAATTCTGAATTCTCATTACTTTTAAAATTACATACTTAGGCAATAAGAAAATGTAAGCTCAGTATAGGAAAGAATGTTTTTGTGTTTTGGATCCTCAGAAGCTAGGGCAAATTATTATACAATAAGTGTTCAGTGAATATTTTATATGTATTGGTTTATAGCAGACCCATCAATCTTGGCCAAGGTGAGTATTTACAAACATGGCTGCAACATTTGAAGAGCTTGAAGTTGTTCATTATAGTGTTTATTACTATTTTAATGTCTGTAGTATCAGTAGTGATGATTCCTCCTTCATTTCTGGTATTAAAAATTTTTATCTTATTTATTTTTCTTAGTTAACCTGGCTAAAGGTTTATCTATTTTACTGATCTTTTAAAAAAACCAACTGTTTGGTTTGTTAATTTTCTCTCTTGATTTCCTATTTTTTTATTTTACTGATTTTTGCTCTAGTTATTATTATTTTTTTCTGTTTAAAATGGTCTTATTTCTTTAGTTTCATAAGATGGAAACTTGGGTCATTTATTTTAAACTTTCATATGCATTCACGGCTTTTAATTTGCCTCTAAACACTGTTTTCATGGCATTACACAAATGTTACTGTTTTATTTTCATTTTCATATTAGTTCAAAATACTTTTTTAATTTCTCTGGCAATATCTTCTTTGAATTATATTGTATTTAGAAATGCATGGTTTAATCTCTAAATATTTCTAAATTTTTCAGTTATTTCCAGTCACTTATAATTTCTACTTTAATTCTGGTGTGGTCTGATACATACTTTTTATGATTTCTATTTTTTACATTTGTTCAAGTGTATTTATCTCAGTTAATATTCCATATAAGCTTGAAAAAAATGCATATGTTGCTGTTGCTGGATGAGGTATTCTGCAAACATCAATTAGATCTACTGATTAATTGGGCTGTTCAGTTTGACAGTATCATTGTTGTATTAGTCAGGGTTCTCTTGGACAGAACTAATAGGATATACATATAATAGGACATATGTATATCCTATTAGTTATGTTATCCTGTATATCCTACATACATATATATAGGGGAATTTATAAAGTATTAATTTAAGTGATGACAGGGTCCCACAATAGGCTGCAAGCTGAGGAGCAAGAAGAGCCAGTTTGAGTCCCAAAACTGAGGAAATTGGAGTCTGATGTTTGAGGGCAGGAAGCATCCAGTATGAAAGAAAGATGTAGGCTGGGAGGCTAGGCCCTTCTCTCTTTTTCACATTTTTCTGCCTGTTTTATATTTGCTGGCAGCTGATTAGATTATGATTAGATTATGGGTGAGTCTGCCTTCCCCAGCCCACTGACTCAAATGTTTGAGGGTCTTTGGCAACACCCTCACAGACACACCCAGGATCAGTACTTTGTATCCTTCAATCCAATCAAGTTGATATTCAGTATTAACCATCACAAGTCTACCCCTTGTGAATTTGAACCAATAGACATCTCCTGAGATCATACATAATCTTCAAATAAAGACAATAATAAGGTCATAATTATACCTAACATAATACAACTATCCTTCATACAACCAAAAACACCAATTCCTAACCCGAATACTATTACATAAAGTTAACATTACTTAAATGCTGATATGAAGTCAATAAATCTTATGCCACATGATAAAGGAAAAGGAAATAAAATGACATTTTCTTAGTACAAGTGTATACATGCACAGAAACATCATCTTTAAAAGAAGGAGGAAATACTCATGACAATTACAGTCCATGTTTCTGCAGCTGGCCACGTGGTTACAGCTGGTATTAATGACTACCTTTTTCTACTACCCATTCTGTTTACACTTTGCCGTCAGCAAACACCTCAGAAGGTCGTGTTTTATTTCTGATGGAGTGACCCAAACCTTCATTCCTGAAGGGCCTGGGTCATTTGTAGTCCTGCCTGGATTGGGCTGTTATAGTTCCCCATTGACCTTAATCACAGGGCATGGTAATACTAAGAGATGCCCTAATGGATCTTCTGTATTCAATGTGTACTCTTTCTTACCTCTGTTGTGGAGTACAAAACTGATTTCATCTTGGTAGCTGGGTCAATCACCCCAGTCAACACTAACTCCCTTCTTAGCCTGTTGTCTTAAAGGTAGGAGGAGCCCAAAGTGTCCAGGTGGCAATTTTTAATTCCTGTTTAATTGAATAATTGTTGTGTCCTGGTGGCAGCATTCCTCCCTCTGGAACTAAGACCTCTAGGCCAGCAGAACATAATGTTGGGGGAACAGGAAGCACAAATTTTGCTAGTGGATCACTAAGGGTGATGGTGAGTGGTGCCACTTCCACTTCTACGCATTGATTCCTGAAGCCGTGAATCCTGGCTATGGAAGAAACAGTACCATATACTGGACACTGACTCAGAGCATACACAGTCTTCTGGAGAACTTTGCCCAAGCCTGCAAAGTATTGTCAACTACTTGGAGTTGTAATTGTGACTTCAAAAGGCCATTTTGCCCTTCTGTCAATTCAGCTGCTTCCAGAGGATGGGCAACATGGAAGTGAATACTGTGAGCATAAGCCCAATGCCACACTTCTTTAGCCATACAGTGAGTGCCTTGGTCAGAGTTTCCATGCTGTGTGGAATACCACGGATAAGGCATTCTGTGAGTTCATGGATGGTAGTCTTGGCAGAAGCATTGTGTATGGGATAGGCAAATCCATATCTGGAGTAAGTGTCTATCCCAGTGAATACAAACGTCTGCCCTTTTCATCATGAAAGAGGTCCAATATAATCACCATGCCACCAGGTACCTGGCTGATCACCCCAAGGAATGGTGCCATATCAGGGGCTCAGTGTTGGTCTCTGTTACTGGCAATTTGGGCACTCAGCAGTGGCCATAGCCAGGTTAGCCTTGGTGAGCGGAAGTCTATGTTGCTGAGCCATGGTGCAACCCCCATCCCTGCCACCATGGCCACTTTATTCATGGGCCCACTGAGCGATGATGGGTGGCTGGGGAAAGAGACTGAGTGATGTCTACAGAAAGGGTCATCCTATCCACTTGAATATTAAACTTCTCATCTGTTGAGGTCACCTCTTAGTAAGCACTCACATGGGATACAAATAACTTCACAGTTTTTGACCACTCAGAGAGGTCCATTCACATGTATCTTCTCCAAATTTTTTTCTCACCAACTTTCCAATCATGCTTCTTCCATGGCTCTGACCATCCAGCCAAACCATTGGCTACAGCCCATGAATCAATATATGATCACACATCTGGCAAATTCTCCTTCCATGCAAAGTGTACAAACAGGTACACTGCTTTAAGTTCTACCCAATGGGAAGATTTCCCTTCACCACAGTCCTTCAGGGGTGTCATAGAATGGGGCTGTAGTGCTGCAGCTTCCCTCTGTAAGGTGTTTCCTGTGTATCATGCAGAACCATCTGTGAACCAAGCCCTAGTCTTCTCTTCCTCTGTCAACTGATCATAGGGAACTCCCCATGAGGCCTTTGGTGCAGGCTGAGGGAGAGAAGGCAGGGTGGCAGGAGTGGAGTATCTGAGCCACTTCTTCAGGTAAGTTACTTGTGCCTTCAGGACCTGCTCGAGCCCCATCACATATATACCACTTCCATTTGATGATAAAATGCTGCTGCGCATGACTCACTTTATGTCTAGATGGGTCAGGAAGCACCAGTCCATGATAGGCAGTTCGGGTCACATGGTTACTTGGTGACCCATAGTCAAACATTCAGTTTCTACAAAATCCAGTAACAGGTCAAGAGCTGTCTCTCAAAAGGAGAGTAGTTATCTACAGAAGATGGCAGGGCATTGCTCCAAAATCCTAGAGGCCTCTGGTGTGATTCACCTATGACAGCCTGCCAAAGGCTCCAAACAGTGCCTCTATTTGCCACTGACACCAGAAGCAGCATTAGATCTGCTGAGTCATATGGCCCACATGGCAGAGAAGCTTGCACAGCAGCCTGGACCCATTGCAGAGCGTTCTCCTATTCTGGACCCCACTCAAAACTGGCTACCTTTCAGGTCACTTGATAAATGGGCCAGAATAACACACCTGAATGAGAAATGTATTGTCTCCAAAATCCAAATAGGCCCACTAAGAGTTGTGTGTCTTTCTTGGTTGTAGGAGGGGCCAAATGCAGCAACTTATCCTTCCCTTTGGAAAGAATATCTCAACAGGTCCCACACCACTGGGCCCCTATAAATTTTACTGAGGGAGAAGTTTTCTGCATTTTAGAGGGATTTATTTTGTATCCTCTGGCATGCAAATGTCTCACCAGTAAGTCCAGTGTGTTTGCTACTTCTTGCTCACTGGATCCAATCAGCATAATGTCATCAATGTAATGGACCGGTGTGATGTCTTACAGAAGTGAAAAGTGATCAAGATCTCTCCAAATAAAATTATGACACAAAGCTAGAGAGTTGATATACCTGTGAGGTAGGAGGGTAAATGTATATTGCTGGCCTTGCCAGCTGAAGGCAAGTTGTTTTTGGTGGGCCTTGTGGACAGAAAGAAAAAGGCATTTGCCAAGTCAATGGCTACATACCAGGTACCAGAAGATGTGCTAATTTGCTCAAGCAATGAAACCACATCTGCTACAGCAGCTGCAACTACAGTCATTACTTGGTTAAGCTTATGATAATCCACTGTCCTTCTCCAGGATCCACCTGTCTTCTGCACAGGAGAATAGGAGGAGTTGAATGGGGATGTGGTGGGAAACAACCCCCCTGAGTCTTTCAGGTACTTGGTGGCACTAATCTCTGCCATCCCTCTAGGGATGCATTATTGTTTCTGATTTACTATTTTTCTAGGTCGAGGCAGCTCTAATGGCTTCCATTTGGCCTTTTGCACCATAGTAGACCTCACCCTATCAGTCAGGGAGTCATTGTGGAGGTTCTGCTAGCTGCTAAGTATGTCTATGCGAATTATGCATTCTGGCACTGGGGAAATGACCACAGAATGAGTCCAGGGACCCACTAGACCCACTAGACCCACTGTAAGTTGGACCTGAGCTGAAACTCCATTAATTACCTGACATCCTTAAGCTTCTAAGTGGAGAACCACAATGATATTTTGGCTCCCCTGGAATCAATGTCACCTTACAGCCAGTGTCCAGCAGTCCCCAAAATGTGCACATTTACCCTGGTAAAAGGCTAGAGATCTCACTGGGGAAGAATGGGAGAAAGATGCACTGCATACATTGTCAGTATGTAGTGGTGTCCTTTATCAAGGGGACCTGGCCTCCTCTTCAAGAAGTTCTAGGTCTATAAACTGGCTCAAGTCTGGAAATTGATTAATGGGCCATGATTCTCTGTTTTTATAATTCAAATTGGTCTTTTGTTCACTCTACCTAGAAGTTTTCTGTTTGTATAATTTAAGTTGCAATGCAGTAGGCTTCCTATCAATTTCACTTCTTAAGAACACTGTGATTAATTAGCTAATGCCACAGCTCTACGTGAGTCAGACTATTCTGATTGTTGCTTTGCCTCTGCTTTTCATTACTGTAATTATGCCCACCTTGCTTTTGGTGGTTTAGTGCTGCCACTTGGCCCCTGCCACCTTGGGATTCAATTATTCCCATTGTATTTACACTTTGTAGTTGAGTGACTGTGGTTCCCACCATTAGATCTGACCTACAAAGAAGAGCAATTACAGGCTCTTCAAAGATGCAGGTTCTGACCTCACAAATCTATTTTCCAAGACATTGGTCAAGGCTATATCTTCTAGACTCTCCCAACTGGAACAAGTAGGTCTAAAGTGACTAATCCATGCTATCATCCCAATATCCCTAAGCCTTTGGATCCCTTCCTCTACATTAACCCAAGGGACATCAGGCATTTCCAGCTGGCTCACAGGGGGTCATCTTTTAATCCATATTTCAGGTAATCAACCAAATAAACTATTAGAACTTTTTTTAACTTCCCAAGCTGGAACATTAAATGCAGAATTCCTACTTAGAGTTGAATCAGGCTAAATTTGTTGATTTGGGCCCACTATGTTTCTTCTACCATTATCCCATACCCTTTTATCCATTCCCATGCCTGTTCTCCAGATTGCTGTTTATAAAAATTAGAAAAGCAGTTCTTTTTGAATGTAGTGCCCCTCCTCATGGGTCACACTCTCAACCTCATCTCTAGGGGCCCACTGGGACTTTAGTCTAGTTATATGTCTAGAAGCAAACAGGGGTGTTGGGGGTGACTTCTGAGGAGAATCAACATTATCTTGCCTGGCAAGTGCCTCAGGAGAGGCCATCACTGTTGCCTCAGGTAGCATAGGGTTTATTTCCTCAGACAAATGTGGAAAGGCTGATGGCAGCATGGGTCAAGGAGGGGATGTTGCCACTACTGGGGATGGGGAAGAGGTTCCTTCTGGCAGAAAATGTTCAAACTCAGTGTCCCCAGCTTCATCAGGGTCCTCCCACACATCTTCATTCCAAGTTGCAGGGTCCCATTCTTTCCCAATCAATGCCCTCATTTTAACAGTAGACACCTGGTGAGGCTGTGCATCCATCTTTTGTTGCAGATCAGCCACTCTCATGATAAGAGCTTGTTACTTTTTCCCCACGATTTCAGCTCTTTCACTACAGGAGATAAGACTCTCACTCAGGGCAATCTGAGCAGTTTTGAGGCTCTGTATCTACTTCTGAAGCTGGGAGACAGAATCCCTGAGTTTATCATTTTGTTTAATCACTTTGTCCTGTAAACTTAGAAGCAACCATCCAGCTTTATTATGTTCCTTTATTCTCCATATATGGTCAAATGTATTATGTACAGAGTCACTAAACTCCATGTCTCTCACAAGCAGTCAATCAGGAGTGTCAAATGCATTTATTTTGCATAACTCTCTAAACAGTTCATGCCAAGAATTATCAGTGTTCTTCATACTATTAGAAGTAGAGTCCTTAGCATTTTTTGGGTCTAAGCATATTAAACACCCAACTCTAGAAACTCCAAAACCAATGAAAGAACTCTATCCTTAATATTCTGTTCCTTTAGAGCCACTCCTGGCACCAAAATCTATTAGTTAGGGTTCTTCTAGAGAAACAGAACTAAAATGGGGTTAATTAAGTATTAACTTACATGTCCACAAAGTCCCACAATAGGTTGTCAGAAAGCTGAGGAGGAAGGAGAGCCAATCCAAGTCCCAAAACCAAAGAACTTGAAGTCCAGTGTTTGAGGGCAGAAAGTATCTAGCCTGGGAGAAAGATGCAGGCTGGGAAGCTAGGCCCATCTCTCCTTTTCACATTTTTCTGCCTGCTTTATATTCACTGGCAGCTGATTAGATTGTGCCCACCAGATTAAGAGTGGATCTGCCTCGCCAGCCCACTGTCTCAAATGTTAATCTCTTTTGGCAACAGCCTTATAGACACAGGATCAATACTTTGTATCCTTCAATCTCATCAAGTTGACACTAAGTGTTAACCACTACACTTGTTGATTTTCTACCCATTGATAATGTTAATTACTGAAAGAGTGTGTTGAAATCTCCAAATGTAATAGTCACGTAGTGTGAATTTTTATGTGAAACTTGCCAGGAATTGGACTATGTTTAATGTTTACTATAGTTGTAGTTGGCAGTCTTCCAATTGATATCGTTTTTCATGATTTCAATATTTTCTGTTTTCCTTGGATTTTCCTAAGAATTCCTTAAATTGAGTCTTGGTCTTTCAGCAGTTTCAGCTGCAATCCACTGATTGGGGCCACTGATGATGTGGAGGTAAAGTTTTGGGAAGGGGAACATTCTCCAATCTTGTTATTATTTATAAGTCTTTTAGAGGGACTATGCCCTCGGACTTTAACCTCCACAGATATTTTTTGAACTCTCTTTTTCTTCACCTGAGTAAAACAGCCAGGTTAGAAGGGGCCAGAATAGGACAATTAACTTTTCCTCCAGATCAGATGAGCCCTTCATTATGAAGAAGACTCCAGGACAATTTTAGGATGGTTGCTTTTCCCTTCCTCCTGCCATGGCCACAGGAATCTTTACTATACTTTCACTGAGATAACTGGTGAGGTCCCTGGAGATAAAATTCACAGAAGTTTTGAGGCCCTCCTAAATCTGCATGACCCAGGAGTTCTCAGTCTCATGCTGTTGTTCTGTACTCAGCCTTCCACAATTTGTCAAAGTCACCATTGGAGTGTAACTACTAGGTTATGGCGGCAGTGGCTTCTGCTCCACGTAAGCAGGGCTCTGCTGTGATTCTCTGAATTCACCTTTTTGAAATTTCAGTATGGTAGTTTGCCCTGTGACCTCAGTTCTCTGATGGGTTCAAAAAATTCTTTTATTTTCTGCTTGTTCAGCTTATTTTTTCTTGTTGTAAGCGTGGGAACAGTGAATTGCAAGCCCCTTTCCTGTCAGAGGTGAAACTGGAAGTTCCCAAGTGCGACAACCAGGTGAATGTCAATTGGAGGATAGTGGAACTGTATTCAGAAAAGTGTCACCACTAAAATAATAAACATACACTTATTTTAGTATACATTGTCAATATACATAAAATATAAAAATCTAAGTAGGCTGTATATAAATATCTTCATTAAGATTCTGTTATTTTAAAGAATTAATGGATTTTAAATACCTGATTATACATATGTTAACAAAAGGTATGTTTCTTGTTATTTCTACCGAGACTTCACACTACCATTAAGAGATGCAAAAGAAGTGTGAAACGTGGAATCCAGCCGTATTTGGAACATTTTCAGGGTGCTTTGTGACATCTTACAGTCAGATAGCAGGCTGAGTGCCTGGCATAAACATGATAGTGACTGACCCAGAAGTCATGTTGTGTCCCTGCTTCTATTCTTGCCAACATAGAAAATGGGATTAAAACTGGCAAATGACAGAGAGGAGCCATTGAAAGAGCAGCTAACTTTCATTATGTGGCATATGGTTTTATTCTTTTTCCTTAAAAACCTTTTCTCCCTTATTATACTCATTGCTTTGTGGCCTAAAAAATGGCTGAATTGCTTTGGACCCCTGTTTGAAAGTTAGGGCTCAAATAGAATGTGCCTTTTCTAAACAGTAACAATAGAAGTTTTCAAACAACCCTGCAAACAGGATGGCTCACCACTGGCATACTGTGACCTAGTTATTTTTGGTTTTATAAGAATATTCACCATAATGCAGCCACCAAATGCAGCTTGCTGAACAGCTAGAAACAAATTCAGGGTCTTCTACAGACCTATCCATATCAGGGGAAGCTTGTCCTCCAGGTATTCAAATATGTTTAGATATTCTTATATTGTAAATATTTGTCTTTGTTCTCTTGCTTCCTATGAAGAGAGGTTTCCAAGAAATTGGGACTTCCAAGAGATTTAAATTTGCTGTAAAATTCAAATTCTGTTCAACTGAGACTGTATTTTCCTCACTAGTTTCTTCTAAGGGTATGGAGTTCGGGGAATGCTAAAGAAATACCAATTTATTTTCTATGCATTTTCAATTCATCAGTAAGGGTAAAATTCTGTGGTTCTTTAAAGAGTGGACAAGTACAGAGGATCCTTCCAAGAAAGTCAAAGAATGCGTATCATAAAGTCACTAAAGTACTAGTTTTGTTACCAGAAATATTTTACCCTAGTTTATGCTTCCCTTTTTTTTTTCTTTGAAATGGAGTTTTGCTCTTGTTGCCCAGGCTGGAGTGCAATGACGCCATCTCGGCTCACCACAACCTCCACCTCCCGGGTTCAAGGGATTCTCCTGCCTCAGCCTCCTGAGTAGCTGGGATTACAGGCATGCACCACCACACCCAGCTATTTTTTTGTTTGTTTGTTTGTTTGTTTTGTATTTTCAGTAGAAATGGGGTTTCTCCATGTTGATCAGTCTGGTCTCAAACTCCTGACATCAGATGATCCGCCCGCCCTGGCCTCCCAAAGTACTGGAATTACAGGTGTGAGCCACCGCATTCAGCCAGTGCCGTCTTAATTTGTTTGAAAAAAGCAAATGTTAGAAACTTCTTTACCATAAGATACTAAAATAGAAGATATTACATACAACGTTTCAATGTCATTTTTCTATTATTTCTATGTCCTGAAATTTTAATACTGTCTTCCTTAAACTGTATGCCTCTTTTCTACACATACGCACGCACGCACTCACGCACCCTGATTCACTTGGCTTTGTTTTTCCAATTCTCTAGTTCAAAATGAGCTACTCTTTACCTAACTGGACCCAAAGATGCCAAGATGCCTGCTAATATGTATTAGCAATGAAGAACTTTCAGTCACAGATTTCTATGGACTGAATGTTTGTTTCGGGGAGCCCCAGCATGGACAGCATTGTCAAGCTGTGGAAGTGAAGGTGCCACCCCAGGGCGTCTGGAAAGTAGAGCCCTTAAGGTAAAGAGGATTATTCTTGAGCCTTAGGGTATTATGGACTTTGCCTTGCTAAGTTTTGAATTTGTTTGGGAACTCTCACCTCTTCTTTCCTTCCTGTTTGTCTCTTTTGGAATGGAAATGTCTATTTACTTTGTCTGCAGGTTCACAGCTGAAGAGCAATTTTGCCACAACTCTCACTTATCCCTGATTTAGATAATATTTATGTTAGAGTTAATGCTGAAATAACTGAAGACTTTGGGAAATGTTGGGATAGAATGAATGTATTTGGCATGTGAGAAGAACATGAATTTGGGGAGGCGAGAGATGTAATGTATGGACTAAATGTTTGTATTTTTCTAAAAGACATATGTTGAAACTCTAATTACTAATGTTATAATATTTGGAAATGGGGACTTTGGGAGGTTATTAGGTCACAAGGGCCCTCATGATGGAATTAGTGCCCTTATAAAAAGAGATAGGAGAGACTTTTCTTCCTCTTTCTCTGCTCTCTGCCATGTGAAGATACAAGAAAATGGACATTTATAAACTGTGGAAAGAGTCCTCACTAGACACTGGATATGCCAGTGACTTGATCTTAGATTTCACGACTTCAGAACTGCGAGAAATAAATTGCTCTTGTTTAAATCACCCAGTGTATGGTAATTTGTTACAGAAGTGCAAGCTGATTAAAACAGGAATCATTTTTTTCTGTCTTAATAAATAAACAGATGTATTTTTAATAAACTGAGAAGTTTCCCAGGACTAATATAGAGTAGATGCAACCAAAAACTATTTTTGAACTGAATAAAGAATATAGTACATCTCAATCTTTTTATACCAGTCTTTCCCATTCTGCTAAATGTTGTAGCAATTAGCAAGCTTAAAGGTTGAAGTAAGATGATTGTAATTTTTAACAAATATTTTGGAAAATTCCATGACACAGAGATTGATTTACTTCAGATATATCACAGAAATGTCAACCTGAAGGTGCTTCTGTTGATGAAAAAAGTGTTGGAATACTTTCTTTGGAATTGTGTTTAGAAACAATGTCCATTAATGTTATGGATTCATTCAAATCTAGGGACCACTACTAGGCTCAAATATCCTCTTGTAAAGGGTTATTCTAGAAAATATGCTGCTTATTTTTTCAATTTCTTTGACATTGATAGGAGTCATTTTTAACCTGAGTGGCATGAGCTACCTTCATTCTCCATATAGTAAGTGTTCTCAGGAACCTGTGACATAAAACAGAGAATTAACATTATTAGAGATAGTCTCCCGATGAAGTAGTTAAACCTTCTTCAAGGCAAAGCGGGAATATATTTCTTTCTACATTTTTTAGACTTTCTTTGCTAATTATCAGATTCTATTTAAATCAACTGGATATACCCCAAAATGCTCTAGAAAATAAAACATACAAAACAAATTCAATGCAAATAGTATGGTTTTGTTAATTCTAACTTAGCAAATTGGAATATTTGCTATGTAATTATTCATTGTTCAACAAACATTCATTGAGAGCCTACATTGTGGGGGACACAGCCTTCTGCTTGATGATCCGATGTAAGTAAAATGACAGATTAGGTAGCTATATACAGTGCTATTTCTTTTATGAAGTCTACATAGTATTTCTATAAGGAATAATATTTCATTCTGTGTTGTAAGTAGAGAGGGGTCAACACAGAAAGTTACAGAAGATGTAAGGAATGTAACAAAAGCAGAAAGGAATGACAAGAACTATTGTATAGCTATGATCAGGTAGAAGGAGGGCCTAATGTTCAGTATCAAAATGATGCAGTGATTATAAATAGTTCCATAGTTGAGCTAACATTCTGTACTTCATGCCACCAAGCCTACTCCTTGACTCTGGGGAAATAAATTATCTGTGTGAGATGAGGACAATAATTTTAGTATAAAGAACCAAACATTATAATACTGAAGTGAATGACAAAATTGAGATTATGTCCTGGGCTTGATAGATGTGGAAGAAGAGAAGGCAGACCAACAGGAGCTAGCATGACTAATTACCAAGTAATTAGTTGTTGAATATTTTACATTTTATGTCTCATATTCTTTTAAAAAAATCTCTAACTTGCATTTTGGCAATAGCTATTATACTTAAAACCTAATATATTTTTGGTTTTGCCTTAATTTTCTTCATGGTAAATAATCATAAATAATAATAATTAAGCTAATCTCTTAATATATATATTTTTACATTTATTAGTATTGTCTTTGTTTGAAACTTAACTTCAAATTCTGCACATTCCATATTCAAGTATACCTGTATGTAATAGAGATGCCAATATATCATCATATTATAAAACCAAATTCATGAAAATATATAGAAAAATGTGTACATAACATATTTTTTAAAAATTCACATCATGCTGACTCAAATATATTTTTAAAAACCTTTACTATAAGTCAGCTTTTTGTGAATAGAGTTAAAACTATGTTAGCCACCCTTATCTTGTCTCTTCTCCCTAGTTAAAGTCAAAATGTAGGCTATGTCTGATATAAACAGTAAGTAAACATGGTTTTGAAATGGAAATGGACTTAGAAGTATATCTGATGCTATAAGTACCTCTAATCCGGATGCAAATATGCTATTAGTGAATTCTATAATATATGTAAGGTGGAAATTTTTCTCAGCAGGGAAAATAAAGTAAGAATTTGAAATAACGTGATGTGAGCTGGTCTAATTTTCCACTCTGTGTCACACGTTGATGGCCCTCATAATTCATACCTGGGGGAAGATACAAGCAAAGCAGGAGGAGTCTGAAGCCATATAAGTCCTACTATATTAGTGAAAGTGCCGATTAAAGAACGTGTTATATTATCAACAAGAAATCATGAGAGCATTAGTGCATAGTTAAGAAGGAAAATAATTTGGCTTAAGAAGATTAGAAATCCCTAGTTTCTAGTTAAAAGTAATTCAACCACATAGCAAATAAACAAATTCAATAATATTTAAGGTTTATGAATAAAGATAGCCAGAAGGGGAGAAATGACAATGTGATGATAAATGCAAAGCTTTGTTCTCAGAGCTTCTGAGAAATCTACATTTCAGAAAAGTCTCCCAGAGGAGAGAAAAACAAAGCTTGCTGCTGTTAAACCCTTGTGGCTAAACCATTGTTTTGCATTGATTTGTAGTGTGTTCCTTTTTCGTAAGAATCTCACATTATTTATTGAATTCATGCTATTATAGTAATTGATATAAGTTAAAGCATTCTTAAAAAATAAACATTGCAAGAATTGTGATTTATTTATCTTTGATTTTTTTTATTTGTGTCATTTATGCATCAATGTTCAATACAGGTTCATTTGCTTTATAAAGTCTATTGATGTTTTACCTATGGACAACAAATCAATAGAGACAAAAAAAGAAATAAAATTATTATTCTTCCTTCCTTTGGCTGATGTAATGTAGCTTGTCCCGATTATCCCCATGCAATAACAGAAATAATAATTTATCTCTATCTCAAATAATTATTCTGAAAATTGAATAACATAATTTTAGTGAAAATGTTTTAATATTATAAAACAATTTGCAAATAAAATGATCCATTACTTTTTTATTAAATAATAATTACCATTGATTAGCATGCCTTTTTGGACATATAAAAATGAAATAGGGCAACTATAAGTAATTCTGAGAAATGATGGGGAAAAGGTGAGAGCAATTACACAAAAATATATTAAACCTGTATCAAAGTTTGGTCTAAAAATTAAAAATTTAAAACATTAGATTTTGCCCAAGTTTAGTTACTAGAATTCAACACACACCAAGTGATGTAAAGCAGAAAGGCATTCTCAGTTATCCTCCGTCTTCACCCCCTCACTGCATCTTTCATTTTTCAGGACTGCAAAATGTGAATTTGCTGCAGACACTGTAATTGATTCTGCCAAAATCTTGCAAATACACCTTTATCTTATCTTCCCACAGCTTCAACAGAGAAAAAGGGGCCAGCTTATAGGTGCAGAGATAGGGAAGATGAATAACAATTTCAAAATTTAATGAATTTCACTAATAAACAGTTAATTTCAGAATGAAGAATTATTTAAATCTTATAGTAATATGGCGTGTTTCCTGGTGTGTTGTAAGTAGAACCCAGCGACTAGATACTTGATGTGGACAGACAAACCAAAGTTTTACCATTTGAAAAGTATGTGATTTCAGCCAAGTTTCTCAAACTCACTTGTCCTGGGAAGAAAATCTGAAAAGAGGTGAGACATTTAGTGTATTTCAAATATAAAGTTGATAGCAAGCAATGGCAGTTGAGTTTCTTATTACTGTTATTACTACAGATGTCAAATTATATCTTAAAAGTGAATATTTATGGCAGTTACGAGTGTGATCTGTCCCCACAATGTGAGCATTCTGATGTTAGTTGATAGAATATCCTCCCTCTTTCATTGTGAAAAACTTTTAAATTTATTAGACTGAATATATTAATGCTAGACATAGAGAGAACGAACAAAACTTAAATGATATGTTGAAACTAGAGTATGATAAATCTAAGTATTTTCTCCCTTTTGTGAGTTATTCAACACTTGCAGTGTGGCAGGTTTGTCAGTCTGAATATTCACTATTTACATGAAATGCATTAGAGATTGGCTGGGGGCAGTGGCTCACTCCTGTAATCCCAGTACTTTGGGAGGCCGAGGCAGGTGGGTCACCTGAGGTCAGAAGTTCGAGACCAGCCTGGCTAACATGGTAAAACGCCATCTGTACTAAAAATACAAAAATTAGCCAGGCGTGGTGGCTAGCGCCTGTAATCCCAGCTACTCAGGAGGCTGAGGCAGGAGAATTGCTTGAACCCAGGAGGCAGAGGTTGCAGTGAGCTGAGATCACGCCACTGCACTCCAGCCTAGGGAACAAAAGCAAGACTTCATCTCAAAAAAAAAAAAAAATGCATTACATGTTAATTAAATACTTAAGTGAATTGTGTTGATTAAATTTATATTAAGCCCAGGTTATCCTCAGGATTTGTAAAATAAATTCCCGATCTTGGCTTATTTGTTATTTGCAAATTACTCCTAAAATAAAATGTAGGAAAATTTCATGAATGTTGATTGTTCTGACCAGTACTTGCTTAGCATTCCTTAATGTGATAACGGTATCATCATCAAAAATGATCTTGCCTTACCTTTCTGCTTTTTGTTATTACAGTCATTAAATATTAATATAATTTAAAATAGTAATGTATTTTCTATTGGCTCCTAAGACTTAAGAATAACATAATTGAGCAACAAATCTGGTATATTTTCTTTTCTTTCTCTCTCTTTTTTTTTTTTTTTACATTTTCTCATATGATTTTAGTAGATTTCTATATATATGTGGCTGAGCTGGATTAAAATAACAGTATCTGCATTTAGTTTTGTAATAAAGTACAACAAAGCAAACTCATATTTCTGGGCCTTATTGTTTATGGTGCTTTAGTAAATAAAATATTAACCTTTTAAAACAGATGAATTTTGCTAATGTTTCTGTCCCAGTTAGTGAATGAGATGTACGTTATAAATATAACACAGCAAAGAAATTACCTTATGAATGTCAGATATCTGAACACACTATGGTTTTTTAATATGTTGTAATACCACTGGCAAGACAAATCTTGGGGTGTCTGTATAATATAGGTCAATTTGTTGAATTCAGTAAGGGCTGTAAGTCATTTTACAGAGTTCCTGATACATTTGTAATGCTTAAATAAACATTACTTTTCATTTGATCACTGGTCTCGGCTGCCTTGCTTTGATGATTTACACCCTCTTTTTCAGTTAGATGTGCTTTTTAGCTCAAGTTCAAAATCTTGCTCATATCACACAAAGTTCGAGTGTTTCTCTAATACAATAATGTTACCCGGATTATTACTTTTCTATGAATCATTCCAGCCCTACGTGTTCGTGTATAGTTTAAACTTTTTTAGTAGTTCATACATTTTTTATGAATTCATTTTGCCACACTTCGTGTTGCTTTACTGCCCCACTTAATGTTGCTCTATTATTCAGATGCCCTAAAATAAAAATACTTTGTACCACAAGTGGTGCTCCTTGCTTATTAGTTTAATAGCTGAAATTTGCCTTCCATACTTATTTTTCAGATTGTCAGTCAATTTGACAGTTTGGTTATGTCATTTGTAATATTGATATTAGCCAATTATTTCAGCTGAAATTAAATCTTCATATAAAAATGCAAAGATATATTATTTTAAATTGCTTACATTTGCCAGACAGGTATTGTGACATAATTATTGCACTCTAATGCTAGATTAAATTTAGGTTAAGTACTTAAGCTCCATGAGATTAATTTAGCTATGCAAATTTGTGTAGGCCAGAGGGTTCAGAACTTAAACTATTTAAAGGTATTATAATGTAAAAACCTAAAATTTATAATTAAAAAATGGGGAAAAAGTCATTCTCAGTGCTGCCAGTATGTCCATAGGCTTTTTATGCTGACTTCCTTCTGTGTTTAACATTTTGACCTGTGATTTCTGAAAGCCTCATCCCTTTCTGCCTTCAAAGTATCACTTTTTGTGAGTAATTTATTCATGAAGCTCTCATCTTTCTTGTTTCGTAAGTGGAGGAGAAATGCAATTTGATCAGGGAAAGTATGAGTACTTAGGGTTTAAGTTAGACCAAAGAAGAAATTCAAGTCATAGATGGCCCTGGAAAACAGCTTCTGTTATTAATAAAAAATAAAATAACAACAAAATCCTAAACAACCTAAAACAGGGTCTTGAGAATTAACAGGCTTCTAATTTACCATTTTGTACATTTCTTGAAATAGACAACAATATTTGATAATTATTTCAGTTGTGGACAATATACTTATTTATCGACTAGCACCTTACATAAACTTAGTGTCAGCTTAAAACTGCCATAAACGTTCAAATTACTTTTTCTGTAGTTTCAGCTCTTACTTGGTATAAGTCCCTGAAATGTCTTGGATACAAACATAGACTAGTGTCTTTATTCTCCAAGAATTAGGTGAGACACAATTAAAATGTTGCCTTGACTCCTGTTTCTTGTGTCTCTCAAAATCTTAACCAGTTTGCAAGGTCGAATACAGGTCCCACTTTCATCATGAATATTTGCCTGAACATTTCAACATACATAATTTTTTTCTCCAAATACATAAAGCATCCCTTTCTTGCATACACAATTTGGTATTATGCACTACTTCACAAAGTTTAAACAATATTTAAAGATGCTATATGTTCATGTTTTCTTCCATCTCCTAAAATATTTTACCTTCTTATATTCCAAAGACTGTGATTCACACTTCACTTTTATTTACCCAAGTACAAGTGTAACTCCATAAACAAGACAGGCATTATGTTTTTGAGCTGTGGCTTTGGTGTCAGAAGTTTGATCTCTTCACTTACTAGCTACCATGACCTTGGGAAAATCAATGGATATTTCTAAACTTTGTTTTTTGTTATGTATAAGATATAATAATAATATTAAAGTCATTGGGTTATAGGAATAATATAAAATACCATATAGGAAATAGTAGTGAAACCATAAAGTATTAGTAAAATTGGATATTGTGACAAAAATTGTGATTGAATGGGTAGAAGAGTTTTTAATCTTTAAAAAGATTTACTTTGGAACAGATGTAAGAGATTCTTTCTGAGATGCAGACATAGTGCACTTTGATAAGTATCAACCAACTTAATTGTGTTCTACATCTAAATTTTTAAAAAGTCATCAGTCCTGCAGCTTCAGCACCTTTTTTGTTCTATTTCTGTTTCTCAAAGAAATATGACTGTTTACCATTTCGCTATCTCTCAAAAGCAGATGTAAAGTCAGGATGACACCTGGATGTACCTAGCATAAAAATGTCTAATTTCTTACACTTATAAAAATTTAGCCTTCCTGTTCAAAAATCCAGGCTCCAAACTTCTCAGTATGACTTTCATTCGTATGACTTTAATCATGTAATGAGTATCAACTAATTGGTTATATTATGTAACATATTTATTATTATGTATATGTTGATATTTGACAAACTAAAGATGGCTGGAGAAAGACAAACCTGCATGTGGGTTCTAAGGTATTCTGTTATGGAAGAAATTATAAGAGTAAAATGAGGAAATTTTCTTTGATTAATTGAGAGGAAAGTGGCAATTTCCTCTCCCTTCAGTAGAGTGTCCCCTTGAAAATATAATATGCTCAATAAATCGGCCCAATCTTTTGATTTTATACTGTAAAGTTGAGTCTTTTCTGCCCCTTGGAACTGTAAACACATACCTTAAAATTTCACCCAAGAGTCTCTCAGGAGGGTAATCCAGGATACTATCACAAGTGTAACCATTTTTTTTCTCATGGAGATAACATAAGTTTTGTTTCTTCTTCTGTTTTACTGTGTAAATTAATGTGAACTTCTGTCCACACTTTGCAGTCTCTTATGGACTGTCTGCATGCATATAATTAACATGTATACTCAATAATTCTCCCATCTTTTCTCTATTGACACAAAATTGGGGAGGGTGGCATAATTTTCAGTTTCCCCAACAGAACCTCTTTGCAACCATTTTACCAGAAGTTCAAAGATTTGTAATAATCAAGAAGATTCTAATCAAGCCTTAGAGGGAAAGAAGGAATAAACAGGACCTGTAAATAGAGAGAAATAGGTAGGAAAAAGTTGGCCCTATTTTGCATCTAAAATGTCTTGCGAATTTTGAGATGAATCATTTTTGAGGTGGAGTGTGTGCACTTGACCAGACAAGTATCAATTCTGGGAGTGCACAGGCATAAATACGAAACAGTAACACATACTATAGTTCTAATTTGTTCAACAACCACCTTGCTTGAACTTAGAATTAACTACCTGAGATGGGGCCTTTACTATTCTTCACATCCTGAGGTACCATTCTTCAAATGCTATAGAGAAGTAGAACTCTGCATGGGAATAGGAGCTTTAGACAGCAGCCTGGCCCTCAGCCCTATTGCCTGCTCTGTAATCTGGAGAGCAGAAGGTCAAATGCTTCAGCTAGCGCTGCCTTTGAAGGCATTGTAAGGTGGCTTTTTTTGGAGCAAGGATATTCTGGTGATGATTGTAAAGTGTCACAACCACATAGAGGGTCTTCTGAAGTTTTGTATTTAAACAGAAGTTTTGATTGCCTGTAAGCAATAATATAAATGTAATAATATACTAAGAGGAGGAATGTATGTCAATGATACAAAGTTAGTGCATTATTCCCTGATTATTTGATCTTTAAGAAAATCAGTTAGAATACTAGGCGTAGGACATTATTATTCTACCGAAACAAGAAATGCCATTCAAAGACTTTATAAAATTCTAGTCATTTAATGAACATACGTGTGCATGTGTCTTTATAGTAGAACGATTTATAATCCTTTGGGTATATACCCAATAATGGGATTGCTGGGTCAAATGGTATTTCTGTTTCTAGAACCTTGAGGAATCTCCATACTGTCTTCCACAATGGTCAAACTAATTTATACTCCCACCAACAGTGTAAAAGTGTTCCTATTTCTCCACAACCTCTCCAGCATCTGTTGTCTCTAGATTTTTTAATGAACACCATTCTATCTGGTGTGAGGATGGTATCTCAATGTGGTTTTCATTTGCATTTCTCTAATAACCAGTGATGATGAGATTTTATTCATTGTGGCACTGTTTACAATAGCAAAGATTTGGAACCAATCCAGATGCCCATCAATGATAGACTGGATAAAGAAAATGTGGCACATACACACCATGGAATACTATGCAACCATAAAAAAGGACGAGTTTATGTCCTCTGCAGGGTCATAGATAAAGCTGGAAACCATCATTCTCAGCAAACCGACACAAGAACAGAGAAACACCACATAGTCTCAGTCATAAGTGGGTGTTGAACAATGAGAACACATGGACACAGGGAGAGAAACATCACACACTGAGGCCTGTTGGGGGATAGGGGAGGTATGGGAGGGTTAGCAAGGGGTGGAGGGATTGGGGAGGGATAGCATTAGGAGAAATATCTAATGTAGATGATGGGGGAATGGATGCAGCAAACCACCATGGCATGTATATACCTGGGTAACAATCCTGCATAATCTGCACATGTATTCCAGAACTTGAAATAAAAGTCTAGTCATTTAAATATCATAATTTATCTGAATAGTTTATATTTTGTAAATAAAACATTTGCGTTAGATAAAATAATGTTTGAGAATTTATAAAAATTGTGATTCTTATAGTTAGACTAACCTATAAACGCTTATACCATGAAAGATTTAACATGCAATGCTTACCAAATTCTTATACATTTTAAAAATTATAATTTATAAATAATTTATATGGTATCTATTAAATATGGCTATATAGTTATATAATCAAAATGTAAATTACTTTCAGATCTTGAAGGTAGATGTCTTAATGGTTCATATCAATTCACAAAACTTGATTAAATAATGAAGTAACTAAGAATTTGCTACTATAATCCTCATGAAATATATATTTCTTTAAGGCTAGAAAGTTGATTATCACTTAATATCTTCTTATTTGAATAAAGCCTAGCATTTTAATCTATGGAATAAATATATACAAAAGAAAATGTAATGAATTATTCATGTCTGATATAAATATTAACAGTCAAATGTCACAATAGAAAAAACGTAGATTAAATTGTCTAGTACATTATTTTCTAGGTAGTACACATTCCTCCTTATGGTGTAGGGGATAGTGAAAAGGGTTCTAAAGTGCAGTGTCAGATTACAGATGCAAAAATCACTAGATGAGTTTTCATTCACCAACAGATGTGTTTGAAGAAGCATAAGTACGACCGGATTTTTTAAAAAGCTTTCACAAATAAACTTCATCATGAATAAAATTAAAAGACTTTATTGCCTTCATTACTTTTCTTTCCCCCAAATCTCAAGAATATGCCTTCAATAACATTCATCAGAATCATCTGTGGAGGAAAGGTCACAGATCTAATTCTTCATTCAGGCACAGAGGACATTAACATCTAATACACAATGTGAGATATCATATATAATAATTAGGGTGTAATTAAGTTCATATATTTCCTCATAGATGTCTTTAGGCACTAGCTGTTCTTCCACTTCCAGAAATCACAGTGGACACTGTTCCTATGGTTACCAGGAAGGATGCATTTATGGAGATAGCTCAAGACCATAAAAGGAGTAAGAAACTAAGCCAAAATTGCCGGCTGGTCTGATAGAGACTCTGCCCAGCAGTATTTCTTGCTTGTCCTAATGCTAAGATAATTAATGAAATATTTTATATAAATACACTAATTTAATTAATTTTCATTAGACTTTAATCCATTTATTGCTGCAGCTCTAGATTCCCGATAAAATCTTTTTAAAACAAAAGAACTTGGGGAAAGAAGTCTTTTATTTAAAACAAAATCATTCTTAGAGAACTGTTCCCTGAAACATTGCTGTAGTGATAAATGAAATAGTACAGGTAAAGTCAATTAGTATTTAAAATAGTCCAGTGGGAAATAGCTATGGTCTCTGTGCAGTTATAGATTCATTTAACTGAACATTGGCCTAATTTTTTTATTAATCTAGTTTTGTTTTTACAATAACAGATTTGAAATAAAACCTCCTTATCTTGACAAAACATCTGCTGAGAGAGACAGAGATAAAGGAAGAGATGGAAATTATAGCATCACATGCTCTAAAATGAAGTGTAAGTAGAATTAGTGGGTTAAATGAAGAGTGTAGGAAATTTTTAATTTTGTCTAGAGGAAATCATAATTTGTGAGAAACCTTTGAGTCTTTCTCCCTTTTCTGTTTATTAATTTGCATCACAAAGATATGATTGGCTAATGCACCTAAATATTCTTGCTAATGTTTATATGGAAAGCAATAATCTTCTGTGTGCTAATGTTTGCAGAATGCAGATGTTTACACATATTTATATACATCTATGAAAGCTTACCAGAAAAAAAATTTTTTAAGTCAAGGGTAAAGTATTTAATCATCTTTATCTAGTTCTCTTTGTTTTTAAAATCTCTTTGTTGCTAATAATCTTTGACATTCTTTGTTTCTAAGATCTATGTTGAAGCTGAAAAAAAGCCAAAGTTTGTTTAACTCGTATATTTTTCCATGCTTCTGACGTAAGTATCTTGGAGAAACTCAGTTATCCTCAGTCCAGCAAGCTTGATCCTTGACTGCCAGAGCTGAGAAACACATACAAAAAAATTGGCGTTTTATGCAAATTTTCTAATTAAGCAAAGAGAATCCGAAAGCATTCATTTGAACCCTACCTTATGTATCCTGATACATTTTTTGAATAAATAAGATATAATTATTTGTGTATGTCATCAGATATTCCGTGGCACATCTGAGAATAACATCTGTTAAAGAGTAGGTACCCCGTTTTTCATGGAAGATTCTGAAATAATTAAGTTAGTAAATCATCACCTAGTCAGGACATCAGGCTCCTGCAGCTACTGTCTTTGATCTTCACCTTAATTATGTACTTGTGTTAATCTCAGACTATGAAATGTACTGACATGCATGTGCCTTTGACTGCTCTATTCTGGAGATATTTCACAAGGTATTCATGATTTGATGTTTTTATTCTAACTTACTATGTTTCTTTGACATATATATCCAGCGAGAGATGTGTGCCATAGACTGCAATCTCCTAGGAGGTAAGCTACTTACAATCAATTCTCATTGTTCAGTAGCCATCAACGTGACATTTACAAACAAGCAGTTAATCAATGCTTAATGTCATGATGAGGATGATTAAGACAAATGTATATTTTGGTTAAAGTATAAATATATAAGGAAGATAGACAATGCCAGTTTTTTTCAAATATACACACATATACACACACATACACAATAAGAAATGTATTTAATAATACATTTTATCTTATTTTCAAGGCTTATCAAGACTGTAATTATTCTTTAAATAATAAGAAGGGGGAAGTTAATATAAATTACTACCACCAGCAAAATGAAGTGCAATGCTGTTGATTACCCATTACAATGGTACAGTAGTATCATTATCTGTTGTACATACAGATCAGTTTTATTTCTTCTAAATGCCATTTCCAATTTCTATTACTATTATCATATAGATGTATGTCTATATATATGTATGTGTGCATATTTTTATTAGAAAAAAGAATCTATTATTCAATTAGATAAAATAAGAGATAACATAGTAGAACTCAATTATCTACTAAATAAGTATTACTCACATTCTCGGTAGAACACTGACAATATTCTCTTCAGGAAAGTGACACTGACTATTGTAGACAGAACAAGTTAATGTGAAAAATAATGTTTCAAGTCCTTTATTTTATTTTCTTGAAGAATAATCAGAGAGGAGGGAGCATAATACTTCATTACCATGTCTGTAGATGAATGGAAGAGCACATTATGCAAATAAGAAATACAAGACATTCCTTGAACCATAGTCATCCTTGAGAGAAGTGGAATGTGTCTCAAGTTCTTTTTTATGAAGATATCAACATTTTTGAAAAATATAGAGACAAAAAATAACAACATAAAAATAAACCTCAGACCTTGAGTAGTGATTGAATTTTTTCACCTACTATCCATTACTATTTAATCTGTATATAGGGAAAAAATCAGCTGAGCTGTCCAGAAACATCTGGATGTTATGATACTCCACAAATATAATAGCCACAGCTAATGAGCCTAAAGATAGGAAAAGCATTACCTGGTTGCTGTTTCAGCCTTCAGCCAATGAATATAAATAAGCTTTCGTTGATCTTTTGTCCTACTAAAATGTAATCCAGTTTATTGAACTGGTGAATTACATTAACCATTTTGACATTATTTCTTTATAAATCTAACATGGTGTCCTTGTTCTGTTCTTCCTCTCCATGTATTAGAGAAACCACAATAAAACAATATAATTTTCTTAAACTCAGGAATTCTAATAATTTATTAAATAATTTATATAGAAAATTTCATTTATAAATATGACATATATTTACATATGTAATATATACATCTGTGTATATTAAATACACAGATGTATACGTTCTACATCTTATATATCTTTATGTCTATATTTATTTCTTTGTACAAAATGATCTGCCTCAGTATGTCTCCTGTAAAATGAAAATGATGCTAATGAGATCCACCCCACAGAATTTTGTAAAAATAATATTAAATAATATGTATAAAGTGCTACACACATAGCAGGTGCTGAAGAAATGTACTCATTGGTATGATTATTGTTTTAGCTATTAGCATATTATCAGAGCATAAAATCTAGAGCTAGGATTTATGCTGACAAATTCACCCACAATTAGGAGGCAGGCTGCATTGAGATTTGGAAGTATGTCCAGACTAACCAATAGGTTTATAAAGTAAACAGCCAAAAGCTGAATCTAGCTGTTAGTCATTCAAGATTGGGACTTTGACTTCGCTAGAGGAGAAGTGTCTTCAATAAGCACGCTTAATACCTCCCTGCCTCAACTGGAGGTAATTGCATTTTGTATTATGTATTATATATATTCAAAGTTATGCTCTGAGATCTTGATTGTATTTTTTCTTTGGCAATGAGACAACAGGAAACTATATCCACTATGTATTTATAGTGGTCAAAACTTCTATTCAGTCCTATGCATTTATTGGTCTAAGAATGGGAGAAAATAGAAGGAGGACAGCAAGGACTGGAAAATCATTTTGGCTTTCCTAGAAATATGCAGAAATTGACACCGGGTTTTTAACATGGGAAACAAGAAATATTAATAAAAATACAATGTTAAAAGACAGAATTAACAATGAAGGTAAAACTGTAGCTTTTATTTAGCACTGTTATAATACACCTGGTTCCATCATTTAAAATTATGGCAGGTGCATAGCTTTGCATAAATTTCACAACCAGTTGGTAAACTAGCTAGAGCTAAGTACATAATATTTTCTTCATTTTACAGATAAGAAAACTGATTTTGAGAAGTAAAGTGATTTAGCTGTTCTCATATATATGTAAACAATAGGTGTAAGGCATCTTTTACCTTCAAACATAACTTCTCCTTAATAGTCTTATATTTCAGTTTCACAGATTCATTGATGAAACAAACATTTATAAATAAAATGCCAGCAACTTCAGTGCTCAAATATGAAATATGTGTGTAGATGTGAATAAGAACACACCAAGTAATGTGCAGTAGATACTATTCAGTTAGTTTTAAGTCTTCTTTTCCTTATTATAATCAAGTCGTAAGAGCTTGTTGTTAATAACGTTGTTAAAGAAGAAAGAAGATAAAGTAATATTATTATTATGCATGTTTTGTTGTCTTAATTTATTTCGTTACAAATATATACCAAATTTTTATATTAGAAAATCAACTCCAGTGTTATTTTATGCAGTTTTAATTAGTTCAAAAACTACTTTTTGGGTACCTACTCTTCTCATCCTGAGGCACCCTATATTTAATTGAATTATAGCAAAATCTATACAAACACCAAAATGACCAAGGAAGGCTTTCAAGTGAGTGGCTTAAGTAACTGGGTAGTCTGTACCATTTGGTGAATAAGATACCATTTGGTGAAAACGAATAGACTTGGCTCAAATAGTTTTGAAAGGCAGAGAAGGGTGGGACTCAATAGTTCAATTTTTCACACATGGTATTTGAGAATGCCACCCAACATGGAAGTACAAATACCAAAGAGACATATAGGTCCGTAATTCTGGAGTCCAAGAGACATGGGAGAGGCTATAAATGTGGATCAGTATACAGAAGTGAATGTCACCTACACATGCTGAATTCTGGAAAAAATTGGCATGAGGTGAGTAAGACTTGTAAATGTTTAATTGGCCTGGTAGCAACAATGTATCTTTCGATAATTTTTTTTTTTGAGAGATTTCCATCAGTCAAGGTTTGATCAGAGAATCAGGACTAATTACTAATTACAAGAATAAATATTTTTTTTCTAGGAATTTGACCTTAGAAACTGATGGGAACTCATTAGGCTACTGATGTGGTTTGGTTTTGTTCCCACACAAATCTCAACTTGAATTATAGTTCCTGTAATACCCACATGTTGTAGGGGGGACCCACTGGGAGGTAAATGAATCATGGGGGCAGTTACCCCATGCTAGTCTCATGATAGGGAATGAGTGCTCTTGAGATCTGATAGTTTTATAAGGGGCTTTTCCCCTTTGTTCGGCACTTCTCCTTGCTGCCATCATATGAAGGACATGTTTGCTTCCCCTTCTGCCATGATCTTAAGTTTCCTGAGGCCACCTCATCTATGCTGAACTTTGAGTTAATTAAACCTCTTTCCTTTATAAATTAGCCAGTCTTGGGTATGTCCTTAAAGCAGCATGAAAATGGACTAATTTGGTAAGTTGGTACCAGGAGTGGGGCACTGCTATATGGATACCTGAAAATGTGGAGGTGATTTTGGAACTGGGTAACAGACAGAGGTTGGATAGTTTAAAGGACTTAGAAGACAGGAAAAAGGTGAGAAAGTTTGGAACTTCCTAGAGAAGTTTTTGAATGGCTTTGACCAAAATGCTGATAGTGATATGGACAATGAAGTCCGGTATGAGGTGGTCTCAGATGGAGATGAGGAACTTGTTGGGAATTGGAGCAAAGGTGACTCTTGCTATGCTTTAGCAAAGAGACTGATGACATTTTACCCCTGCCCTAAAGATCTGTGAAACTTTGAACTTGAGAGAGATGATTTAGGGTATCTGGTGAAAGAAATTTCTAAGCAACAAAGCATTCAAGAGGTGACAGAACATAAAAGCTTGGAAAGTTTTTAGCCTGACAATCCAGTAGAAAAGAAAATCTCATTTTCTAGGAAGAAATTCAAGCCAGCTGCTGAAATTTGCATAGTAACAAAGAGCCAAATGTTAATTGCTAAGTTAGTGGGGTAAATGTCTCCAGGACACATCAGAGACATTAATAGCAGCCCCTCACATCACAGGCCTGAGGCCCAGTAGGGAAAAATGGTTTTATGGACCAGCCTCGTACACCCCTACTCTGGGCAGCCTAGCGAGTGGGTGTCCTGCATCCCAGCCACTCCAGCCATGGCTAAAAGGGGCCAAGGCACAGCTCAGGCCATTGCTTCAGAGGGTGCAACCTCCATGCTTTGGCAACTTCCACATGATGTTGGTCCTGCATGTGACTTGAAGAAACAAGGAAAAACTGAACTCTCTAAGGATAAATGAGCCTTATGCCTACAGGAGGATACTGACATTGGTGTCTGTTCACCTCCAAGCCTTCAGCTTTCACGATAGATTAGTACTGCAAGAACAACTGTTGTTTTTTTTCTCAGTAAACTGAGTGCACTTTGCCAAGCTAAAAATGCACATGACTGAGGAGTCTGTGACCCATAAGCAGGAGATGAGGCAGGAGCTGGAGTTGCCGTGAGCCCAGCAGTAAATGGCAAACCTGCATGAGCTACATACAGTAGCACCTCATTGCCTCCTCTGTCCTTCTTATACTAAAAAGAACGTGACTTCATTTCCATCATCTACATCCTGATTACAATGCCTCTCATGGTCCAGATAAACCAGAATTATGCAGGGAAGGAAAATAATAAAAACTAGTTCTGGTTTAACTAACTCAATACAATATAATTTTTTGAAAGCTTGAAGAATGAAAGATGAGTAGGTATGCACAGCTCTTCCAAAAGTTTTGTGAAACAAACAGAAATACAATGTGAATATTTCATTTAGTTTTTGTTTGTTTTTGATATATTTTGGTTTTATAACTTGGTAGATCATGAAGCAATAACATTCTATATAAGATGGTAGGTAGTAGAAAATGATTCTGCAGAAATGGAAAGATTCATGCTGAAGGAAAGAGCGGATAAGAAGAGAATTAGCAAAGCCTTTGAAAGTAGATGAATACACGCTGTGAACACTATAGGTCTGGGATATTTCGTTTCAGTCTTTCTTCTTGCTTGGTATTTCTAATGTATTTTAGTAGTTAACAGAACAGATTCTGAGACGGATTGTCTGGCTATCCATCCTGATGCTACTACTTAATAGTTGTGTGACAGCATGAATCTCTGCATCAAATTGTTCTTTTGAAAGTGTCAATACTAATAGTAGCAACTAATAGGGTCACTGTGAGGAAAAAATTCTAGTGGTATGCATCCACAGGATTATAGTAAATATTAAATAAGTTAATACATGGGATTCACATAGAACATCATTGGCACTTAGTAAGGGCCTGGTTATTACCTAAAAATTTCAGTGCTTATAGTTTGTGTAATTTTTTATCATTTTTTTAAGATTCTAATGTTAAGATTTTTTATTTAAACTTCATTACAAATATTGTTTTATTATTTTATAATATTCTAGCATATAAAGTGTAACAAAATATACTTATATTTCACTTTCTCCATATATGCACATTCAAAATTATCAACTGTGGCTGGGCATGGTGACTCATACTTATAATTCCAGCACTTTGGAAGTCCAAAGCAGGTGCGTAACTGGAGATCAGGAGTCACCGGCCTAGCCAACATGATGAAACCCTTTCTCTACTAAAAGTACAAAAATTAGCCAGGCATTGTGGTGCATGCCAGTAATTCCAGCTGCTTGGGTGGCTGAGGTAAAAGAATTGCTTGAACTTGGGAGGCGGAGGTTGTAGTGAGCTGAGATCACGCCAGTGTACTCCAGCGTGGGCAACAGAGTGAGACTCTGTCTCTAAAATAAATAAATATAAAATAACAACTGTACATTCAGAAATCTTCTAATTTTTTTAAACACTTTTATTTTTGTTTGTTTGCTTTTACACAATGCTGTGGCGAACATCTTTAAACACAAAGATATATCTATTTTGATTATTTCTATAGAATAAACTACGGCAAGTGAAATTCAGTCAATGATTCCCAGTATTTTAAATTTTTTTCATCTTCTGAGTAATAAGGAAGTATGTCTAAAAATTAAATTTTAACTTTATTAAAATTAAACATTTTAGCAATGAGTGTTTATCATTTATTTTAAAATCCATGCTAAATACTATTAAATACTAAAGTACCACAGCTTTTCATCAACTGCATCTGTGCTAAAATGAACACTGAGCCCTCCATTAAAAAAAAACAAAAAACAAAAACAAAAATACCACAGACATGTAAATTATAGTAATTACAATAGTTTTTCAGGTTCTATTAGCTTTTGCTCTTCTATATCTGATGTTTACAATTATAGATTTTTTACCATGAAACTTAAAAACTCACTAAAGTGAGATAATATACATAACTTCTGCCCTTCACTGATTGTCAGTGACCATTTTGGAAGTGTCACTTGTTACATTTCGCAATTAAAATATATGGATAATTTCTTTTTACAGCAATTGCTTCCACTATCATAATAACGAGTGACAAAACTGCCAAGATAATATTCCCACCTGTCTCTAGAAGTTTAAGAATCTCCTTTGTGTTGTTAATTTGTCCAAAGTTGATCTCCTCCAGTGTGATTTACCTACTGTTGGTAAATTTGTTAACAACTGTAACTATGTCTTTATTTCCAGTGTTAATCATGATCTTGTAATGTGGAGTTATGACAAGTATCCCTAAACATTTTCTAGATGAATACCCACAAGTCACAAATGTCCACTTGGTTGCTGAAAAAATTACCTTGTGAATAAAGTAGAAAAATACATGCCTGCAAAAGGGAAGAAGGTATGTTATTCTATGTAAGCATACTCACTAATAATGCCATAATCACTGTTATTAGAAGCTGCCTCATTTGCTTTGCAATCAGCTGTCTTTGAAGTGAAAAGATAAACTGTTCCTAAGAGACAGAAGCTAAATGAAATTCATTTGATGTTTTTTCTTTCTACCTTCAGTCTAGTTTTCACATCCATAAGAAAGGGAAAAAGTACATTTTCATAAAAGTTTACTCTCATGATTTCCTTGACACTACATTCTCCTGTGCCTCTCTAATCTTTTTTCTTTTTCCTAACATCATCATAGTTACTAATAATTAGGCATTTATAATTTTAGAATACTCTATTAAGTATTCCAAATGCATTTTCTCCTTTAACTATCTACATGATATGGTTAGGTATTTTATTACAGAAAGAAAACTAACTTTCCTCCAAATACTAACGTTAATAAGAAACAAAGATGCAAATCAAATCCAGGAAGTGTGAATGACTCTATACCCATGCTTTTAACATTTACTGTCTGTCTTTTATTCCATCACTAGCTCCTTTTGATTCATAGGACTTTTTAAGTATTTAGCAGGACCTAAGATTCTGTCCTCTGTCATTGCCTCACTCTGAATACTCTCCTGTGATTTCCTTCAGATGATTTCAAATTCTATTATGGGTTGAAGACTTCCATATGTTTTTGTACAAATGCAGATTCTGCTTCTCAGATAAAGTTTCTTAGTTTCATCTGCCTGGTGGATACTGTACCAGGAAGGGCCACAAAAAGCTCAGCATCATTTTACCCATATGTTATTACATAATTTCCCCAGCTCCAACCTTTCTCTGCCATACTGGTTTTTATCTTGAATTTTCTATCCCTGTGACTGCTTCAATATTCATAACATACTTAAGAAGTCCCTTGCCTCTTTCCCACTCCACAATTCAATTATTTGCTAAGGCCCAGTAATATCAGCACCTATAAATCTGAATTTATCTTTGTTTTCTATTCTCACTGCTACTAACATACCATTTCTTTTCTGTATTTTCTCTGTAAGAGAATAATCTGTCTTTCTTCCATCTCATATCCATTTTTTTCAGATGACCTCAGAGTAATTTTTAAAAAATATTTTATAACAACTCTCATTATATTCAAAAGAAATTTGAAATATTTAACTAGTATGGAAACTCATAATCTATATTATTCTGTAATAGAGTTTCGCAGAGAAACAGAACCAATTGGGGATATATGGATATATGAGGAGATTATTGAGAATTGGCTTACATAATTATGGTGGCCAAGAAGTCCCAAGATATGCCATCTACAACCTGGAGAACCAGGAAATCAGTGGTGGAATTCAGTCTGAGTTCACAGGCCTGAGAACTGATAGAATAGCCAGTATATATCTCAGAGTCTAAAGGCTCCAAAACAAAAGCTCTAATGTCCACAAGCAAAATATGAATATCCTGGTTCAAGAAGAAAAAGAAAAAGAAAATTCACCCTTCTGCTCTTTTGTTTGTTTCAAGCCCTCAATGAATTAGATGATGTCAGCCCACATTGGTAAGAGAAGATCGTTACTCAGGCTACTGATTCAAATTCTAATGTCTTCTAGAAACACAAACACACTCAGAAGTAGTGTTTTACCAACTATCTGATATCCCTTAGTTCACTCAAACTGACACATAAAATTAACCATTGAAAGTCCAACTCTTGTCAGTTTGGCACCCATGAGCACACCCTTAAACCATCCTTAATCTCCAAATAAAGACAATAGCAAGGTCATAATTCCATCTGACATGATACAAATATTCTGCTTGCCTTCAGCTGAAAATTCAGAAGTGGAGATAAAAGTTCTTGAGTGATATTTATTCTTCTCCTGATGTACCCTAATTTAAATAATATGATATAAATTAACAATACCAAAATACTAATATAAAGTCAATACCTCTTATGTTACATCATAAGGTAATAAAAAAGATAAGAAAACCAATACATTTGCTTAATATGTGTGTATATACACACAAATATATTGATAACAAAATAAGGAGGAAATACAGTTGAGCTTTGAGCAACAGAGGGGTTAGTGTGACTGAAAATCTGTATATGACTTTTGACTCCCCAAAGAGCTAAATATTAATAGCCTACTACTGACCAGAATTCATATTGATGGCACAACCAATTAACACATATTTTGTAGGTTATATGTATTATTTACTGTTCTTACCATAAAGCAGGCTAGAAAATCATAAGAGAAAATATATTTACTATTTATTAAGTGGAAGTCTATCATCATAAAGTTCTTTATCCTCATTGTCTTTACATTGAGTATGCTGAGGAGGAGGAGACAAATGAGAAGTTCTTGTTATTTTAGCAATGTCAAAAGCAGAAGTGGTGAAGGAGGGAAGAAGAATAGGCAGGTACACTCTAAATTTACAGAAATACTTTGTATTTTATGTCTGACTTTCTTTCTTGTTTTCATTTCTCTAAAATTGTTTCTATGTGATACCAATACCTCTTCAACTTATTATTCTAGTTTCAGTGCCCATATCATAGGAGGGTCCATGTCATGAAAGAAATCAAAAGCAGTCTTGCATAATTAGAGCTCTTCTGCCAGACTGTTAAAAGTCAATTTGTTTTCTGGCACTGTTTTGGAAGCCCTCGTCTCCATCAAGTAGTCTTCTATAAATTCCTCTGGTGTGGTGTCTATTAGCTCTTAAGTTTGTTCAATATCCATATCTTGAAGGCCTTCACCACCCTAACCCCCTTCTTCTTTTCCATATTCACAATCTCTTTCATGATTCCCTTGATTGGCTCTATCAAAAATCCCATGAAGTCATGCATGATATCTGGACACAGTTTTCTTCAGCAGTATTGTATGTTTTGGGCCTGCTGGCTTTCACAGCTTTTTTTATAATAACAATAGTATTTTTGGTAATCCTTCTAAACTTTCATGATATTCTCTCTGTATCAGGTTTCTCTTCCATAGTATTAATTCTTTTCATAGAGAAACATGTGTAATGAGCATCAAAGGTCCTTATGACCATGTAATCTAGAAGCTAAATTAGAGACATTGTGATTGGGGGCAAGTAGATCACTTTGACACCTTTGCTGTTGAACTTATGAGCTTCTGGGTAGCCAGGGGCCTTGTCTAATCAAAATAACTTTAAAAGGCAGTACCACACTGGAAAAGTATTTCTTAACTTTAGGAACAAATTATCAATGGAAACAATCTGGAAGAAGAATTTTCATTGTCTAGGAGCTCTTGTGATACATCCAGAAGACTTGTAGCTGATGTTTACTTTTTCTCCTCAAGGGTCAGGGATTTGCAACTTTATAGAAAAAGGAAATCCTGATCATCAACCTGACTACATTTGCACAAACAGTAGAGTTAGCCTATCCTTTCCTGCCTTAAACTCTGGTACTCACTTCTTTTCTATTTGATAAGTAGATTATTCTCACTTCTTTACTATTTGATAAGTAAAATCAAATGTCTTTTGTGGCATTCTTTTAAGAAGAGGAGACTTTCATCTGCATTAAAAATCTGTTTAGGCAGATATCGTTTCTCCTCAATTTTTTTAACGGCGTCTGGGAACTTGTCTGCTGCCTATTGGTAGGCAAAAGCTGCTTATTTTGTTATCTTGACATTTTTTAAGCCAAAACATCTCACTAAAATGATCAAACCGTCCTTTGCTGGCATTAAATTATCCAGCTTTAAATTCTTCATCTTCCTTTTGTTTTAAGTTGTCATATAATAACTTCACTTTTTTCTTTAATCATATAATAGTCTACCAGTATGACTTTCTTATTGGAATTCTGCACCCATATAAAAGCTGCATTTTCAAAATGTGATAAAAATATATTTTACAAAAAGGTTTTTGCACCTAGTGGTGCAAAAAAGCTGCATTGATGACTTTACAAATTTTATTTTCTTTCTTTACAATGGTCCTTATTCTGAATTAATTTATCTTCATATGGTAGCAAACCACAGCTGCAAACATCACTCTATGGTACGTATCAAGTAATTCAACTTTGTCTTGTAATGTCATAACTTTTTTTCTGCTTCCTGAGAGCACTTTCAGCATCATTTATGGCATTCCCTATTAGTCCAATGGTGCTATTCGAGGTTTACAGTATTGCTCTAAACATGGTGAAACATGTGTAAGAACTGCAAGAGATCACTTTTTACTGTAACAGGCAGTTTGCCTAAGAGACAAATTGCTAAATTGGAGATGATTAGCAACACAGGTGTTTTAAATAGATACTCAGAATACTTGAGTTCACTGCAATATCCACAGGAGATGGCTACAAAACTATTACTGTAGAACAGTATAACTACAGTTAATTTTATGCTATTTTGATTAATACTACAAATTTGTTTGTTTATATTTTTCTTGCCTGCAAATGGCCCCATGTATGATCTATAAGTAATATCTGTGATTGTGTACATTTTGATAAATTTTAACTTTTTATAATAAATTTGTGTATATTTCTTTCTTTTTATAAAAAGAATAAAAGAGAGAAAGAGGAAGAGATTTTAGAAAAAGAGAGAAAAGGAGAAAGAAAGAAACAGCAAAAGGAAGAAAAAAAGAATAAAAGAGAAAGAAAGAGGAAGAGATTTTAGAAAAGGAGAGAGAAACAAACAGCAAAAGAAAGAAAAAAAAAAGAATGAAAGAGAGAAAGAAAGAGGAAGAGAAGGAGGGAGAGAGAATGGGATTCTTGTTTTATTGCCCAGGCTAGAATACAGTCTAAAAATGGGTATTAAAAACCTCTTTTATGCCAATAATTGTGCTTAACAATGGAGACAGGAAGGAATAGGGAATGAAAATAACAAATAAGCAGACAACCAATATTTTATTTAAACCTGTGAAATGCTATGCAATTGCTGGGGAGTGAT
>PVKP010019277.1:0-42750 GCA_004027715.1 Plecturocebus donacophilus
CCATGTTTGGGTCCCCTTCCATGAACACTCCCTTCGTGGAAGCCATCTTGCTCTCTCCTGGATTTCCCCTCTGGAGTCCCCTTCCACACGCTCTCGTGAAAGCCTGTCTTCCCCTCCTAAACTCCATCTCGATTCCCTTCCGCTCAGTGTGGAAGCTGCTTTCCTCTCCTGGATTCCAACTTTCTCAACTCTCCCACTCTGTGTGAGAGTTAGCTGTTTCTCTCTCCTTCTCCGGTTTCTTTCTCTCTAAATAAATCACTTTCTACAAACACTTTTGAGTTCGGCATTTACTGTGCACTGCGCCACGGTCCCCTCTCTCATTCTTGAGAGGGCAGGAGACCAAGAACCTGGAGAAACGTCCTCTTAGGGGAGCTGAGGGCACCCTGAACCCCTGAATCCTCCATTCAGTTTTTTTTAAAAAAAGTTAGTGTAAAATATGACATTTTATTTTCAGTAATTTGGGAAAAATTGTTAGTTCAATTGAATTGTAGTCATAAATATTACTGTAGATGAATCATCTAAAGATTTGTAAGTAATTTCAATAGCAATGGAAGACAATGTTATGTAAATATGATGTTCAATAGGTAACAACTATTATTCAATAACAGATGAAGACAGACAACTCTGTTCACATACATTATGATATAAAGAGAGATAACGGAGAAAATTGGTTAAAAAAGTGTCTAGCAGGTTTTCTAGTTTTCACTGGAACTCCTGCCTCCATCAAAACACACACACACACACATACACACACAATAATTGAACTCTCGAATCAAGTAGCCTGATTTTATATTCTAGAGCTAGTACTTCTCAGGTGTGTAACTTTCATCAAGCACCTTGTCCTCTCTGGGCCTCAGTGTGTTCATCTATAAAATGGTAGCAACACTGAAGTCAGGAGTTCAAGACTAGCTTGGTCAACATGGTGAAACCCCGCCTCTACTAAAAATACAGAAATTAGCCAGGCATGGTGGTCGGTGCCTGTAATCCCAGCTACTTGGGAGGCTGAGGCAGGAGAATCTTGAACCTGGGAGGCGGAGGTTGCAGAGAGCCAAGATCATGCCACGGCACTCCAGCCTGGGTGACAGAGTGAGACTCCATCTCAAAAAAAAAAAAAATGGAGTGACACTATAGGCAACTCATAGGGCTGATATGAAGACCAAATTAAGTAATACACATATACCACATTACCTGATATCCATCAGTAATTATTACATAAATTATATATGTTTCTGTATTGCTTAATACCTTAAAAGAATTAACTTTATACCCACTTATCATAGTAGTTTCTAGACAGATTTATAGCTTGGTTTAACTCAGATCATAATATCAGTAATTTATGTTCTTAAATTATGTTGCAGGATCGCTGTTAGTAAACATTTATTCTTCCAACACTTTTAGAAATATCTGTTATTTTTTATTTTTTGAGACAGAGTCTCACTATGTTGCCCAGGCTGGAGTGCAGTGGCAAGATCTCAGCTCACTGCAACCTCCGCCTCCTGGGTTCAACTGATTCTTCGGCCTCAGCCTCCAGAGTAACTGGGACTATAGGTGTGCACCACCACGCCTAGCTAATTTTTGTATTTTTAGTAGAGACAGGGTTTCACCACATTGGCCAGGATGATCTCAATCTCCTGACCTCATGATCCGCCCACCTTGGCCTCCCAAAGTGTTGGGATTACAGGCATGAGCCACTGCTCCCAGCCGAAGTATCTTTTTTTAAAAGGGCAGGGATAAATCCACTCTTCCTTTCCCTAATTTCCACTTCCACAGCACTGTTAAATTTTCTTCATGTTTGTTTACATAAATGCTGATAAAGCACAATGTGATTAACATTTTCTATGTGTATAAAGTATTGAAAATGCCCAATAGCTTTAAGACATGAATGAATTACATATGGTTCAATTGACATGAATGAATTTGCAAAAAATTTTTTCTGAAAAATATTTTTGCTAACTAGAAGATTGGCCATTATCCATGGTGGATGCAGAAAAGTGTTTCTAGAAGCTCTGTCCCCTGAGAAGCTGCTAGATATCCTGCCTGACATATCCCCTGAATTTGAAACTGCTGGGTAATGAATGATTTGAGGATCTTTACTGGGTCGTTCTTCTGATGTTCAAATTCATCCTCCCTGAAGTCTGAATCTTGTCTTTCACTTATTCACATCATTGATCTTCCCTTGAGGTTTTTTATTGTCTCCTGTGGTGTTCATACTGAATGTGTAACATTCAATCAACATCTTGGAAGGCATCTCAGTCTCCTTAGTGGCTGTACTTCTGTCTCCTCCACTACCTGCTCAAACAGCCATTGTCAATAGAGATTATAAGTCTTGCTTCATTTCCTATGCTTTGATTCACCACCGACACTTTAAGGATACCACAAGCATTAGCATCAAAGGTTATTTCAATCTGAAGAATGCTATGTGGCTCATGAGAAATGCCTCAAACATCAGACTCTCCAAATAAGATTTCCCTTTGTCGTTGCTTCCTCACCTTCATAAATTCAAACAGTTGTCCGAATGTAAAGTGAAAGCCTGTGTCTCCTTGGTGGAGATGGGGTATTATGTTTTATCACAACAATTATGTCTTCATTATCCATTTTAATACCAAGGGAAACATGAGTGACAGAAAACCTAACATTTTCTCACTTGTCGACAGACAACTTGATTTCCTCCTCAACTGCTCCATCAGAAACAGATGTACTGCAGCTTATACTCTTAATTACTTACTATTGCACCAATCATGTAAAGGTTTCTGAAGCTTGGGAATACATATACTGCCTTGACTCTATGACTTCTCAGGTATAAAACTTTCCTTATGGGGCTCAGAGTGCTTGTCTTTATTTCAGCTTCCAATCTTCAAGATGTGCACGAGTTATGACTCTGTGACTTGTCAGGTATAAAGCTTTCTTTATGGGGTTCAGGGTGCTTGTCTTTATTTCAGCTTCCAATCCTTCAAGATGTGCATGAGTTATACCAATTTCTTTATAGAAAAAATGTGTCTCAATATTGGTCTGAACACATGTTTGTGAGCTATACAGAGTCAAGAGGCAGCATTTTCTCTCAGTTTTGTCTTTTTGGGATTGTATTTGAACTTGGTGATGAAATGGTTAACCACTGGATCGTCCACCCAAGTGGGTGTACCTGGTTATAAACTTGATTTTAAATATTTTGTCCTCACTAGTAAGGGTGAACATATCAAGATGCCATGTTTAAGGTCACAAATCAATGCCAACACACTTTTTTAAAAAATCAACACACATTTTGGCCTCAATGTTTTATCCAAGTTATGAGCAATAAAAGTGACAGTTGGGTCACTGAGGATTTCAGTCAAATAAATGCAGCAATTATGCAAGTGTCTTCATAATATTGGAAAATTATTAACGTAAGTGATTCTGTGACAACTATGGTAGGCTTCTGAAGTTTTCTTATCTTTTCAAAATCATAGGAATTACCTCTTCTTGGGAGATGCTTTTGTTCGCTTTCTTGTTCACCGCCTGGAACTAGACATATTATGTATCATTCTATATCATGGATAGCCAATACTTCTCATCTGAATAGGCAGTTATATAACCAAATCTACACCCAGTCATCTGCTTGGCATCAGAAACTCTGTTGGTGGGCTTCACTGAAACATAACTCTTTCCAGCAACAGTGATCAATCATTCTGTCAATGCAGCAATATGACTTAGGATTGTCTTATTTCCCTGATCATTGCCAATGATCACACTTTTTCATGCTGGAAAACACCTAGCCAGATATAGATGGTTTCATGATTGTTGTCAACCGGCAGCACCTTTGATGTATTAGGAAGACAGATCTATCTCACAAGAGGAAGACATAGAGAAGACAGTGGTGCCTATGTCATAGTCAACCTGTTGAAGATACTTTTAATGGAAAATGGAAAAGACGTTCAAGAACAACCTTTTCAACCCCCCATCATATCCTTGAACCACAATAAACCCCATTCTGATTAAAATGCTAAGTAGAGCAAGCTGTTAGTTCCTAGCAGGCTGGGCAGAAAAGATGGAGCTGGGAGTGCCTCCTACGGTAGCAGCCATGCAAAGGACCTAAGGGCAAATCAGAAAGTCATGCCATGATGTACTAAGGGTCAAACTAAGAGAAAAATAATGTGAATACGGCTTAAGCAAAATGAAGCAAGCCAAGAGGTAATGCTTGGTTATACTGAGATGAAGAAAGCATAGAATTAAAAAACAGGTCAAAAGTGATAAAGTGAGGAACAGTACGGACAAGTTCTGTAAATGTAAATCCAGAATCTTTACGTGATCTTATAAATGCCTGTTATACTTGCGTCCATTGTTTGGGACCAATGACATACTGCCATTCAACTGATAGCTAAAAACTTCCTGTCACTGGAAATCAATGCCCTTCTGAGGCACTTTTTTCCATATTTATCAAGTTTCTGAAGTGGCATGGATTAAATATCCTCATCAGCCATTTGATCTTCTATAAACTTAAGCCTTTTTGCCAATATCTTTTTAAGATTAAAAAGCCAGAACTAAGGTACTCTAAGAATTTTCCATTAATGTATTGTAGAGCACTGATCTCAACTGTTTTCTAATGGATTTATATTTATAATAAATTGCAACAAATTTCAGGTGTTTTGACACCTATTTCACTACCTGGTACTCATGTTGAATTTACTACTAATTCAGTTGTTTATCTTTTCACATCTGCTAAGTGATATACATTTCCCAAGTTTGTTGTTACCATTATGATATTCTGGATAAGGTCATTCTTGCATTGCTATAAAGACATACCTGAGACTGGATAATTTATTTTTTAAAAAAGGATGTTTAATTTGCTTGCAGTTCTGTAGGCTTTACAGGAAGCATGGTACTGGCATCTGCTTGGCTTCTAGGGAGACCTCAGGAATCATGCCTGAGGCAGAAGGTGAGGGGGGAGCAGGCACGTCACATGGCAAAAGCAGAAGCAAGGAACAAGTGACTAGTGGGGTAAGTGCACACACATTTAAAGGAGCAGATCGCATGAGAACTCATGCACTATCGCAAAGACAGCACCAAGCCATGAGGAATCCACACTCGTGACCTGAACGCTTCCCATCAGGCCCCATCTCCAGCACTGAAGATTACAATTCAACATGAGATTTGGATACTGACAAATATCCAAACTATATCATATTCCATCTTTTTAAGTTCCATTCAATTTTCCAGTTTTAAGTTTAAAAAACCTATCTTGCATGCGTGTTTCCTAGGAAGAGAATAATTTTACAAAAGAGGAACAAAAATGTAGCCTCCTTGTCAGAAAAATATAAAGTGAAAAACTTTTTTTACTTCAAAATTAAAAGATTTTTTACCTGTTACTCTCGAAAGCTGAGAGTGATATTTCTATATGTATTGAACATGGAAATCTGCATTCACGGTGTGTCCAGCTGGATAGGTATTTTCAGAGAAAATTACACTCCATTTTATCAAATATAGCTTGAATTTGGATTCTATCATTCAACGTATTTAGAATTCACTCCAAGTTTGTATGCAGTTAGAGCTCCTTCTGAATTGACAGCAAGTCTTGTGAAACTTTTTACTAACCTACCTAATTTTATTAGAATTGATCTCATGTCTTTTCCACAGAGTAATCATTAGACACACTATCAAATATCTTTTGTAGGTCCTGGGAATTAGCCAAGTACTCATGTCAAAGACAGAAATATCATTTGTTTGACAAAATCATTCTCAGATTTATTCCAGCAGGCTGAAGCTAACTTTAGATTTTTTTTTACTAATTGCATTTATTTGCATCTCATCTTTTTATAAAAAGTGCTTGAAATTGTAGCTAGCTTTGAGAATTTAATTAATTTACCTAATAATCTTTGAGGATGGTATGTGGTGGTTTAAACAACAACAAAAAGCCACAAACTCTTTGAAACTCTCTCCATTGAGAGAGTCCGTCTCCCTTTCCTTGAATCTAAGTAGGCTGGTGTTTGCTTGAACCAATAAAATGCGAAAGAAGTCACATAAGGTCTCCTGAGGGTGTTTAAAGGGCCATGTAACTTCCTCCTAGTTCTCTTGGAATGCTTACTCTGAGGGGAGTCAGTGATCATGGAACAAGTCCAACTGCCCTGGGATTGACAAGTTGTGGGTGGTCTGGCAGAGAACGCCCCTCGAAGCCAAACATCCCAGCCATACCTACCAAGGTGTCTAACGTGAATGGAGCCATTGTGGGCCCTCTAGTTCATCCCACCCACCAGCTAAGTACAGCTGAATGGCTCAGCTGAGGCTATAAGCAGAAGACTCGCCCCAGGCCCTGCAGTACACAATCCATGTGATATTATAAACATGTGTATTGTTTTAAGCTACTAAGTCCTGCAGGTAAGCTGATCTGCAGCAATAGTAACTGGAAAAGGGAGTGAGGGAAGTTGTTCTCTTTCCGGGTCCACAAGGGGGTGCAGTTTCAAGGGCAAGAACTTCCCAGTGCCATGCCCTGCTCCCATCTCTCTCCATCTGGGAGATTTAACGGTTTATGTTTTAATTTTCGAGGGCGCAGGAAAAGGTCACAGGTCAATTACTCCAATGGAAGTTTAAAGGAACCTTTTTCACTGGCCAAGGAACGTGGAGAAGGTGGGAATTCCTCCCAGGTTAAAAGTCCTTGTCCCCACATCCGGCCGGATTTGCCCTCTGGGGTCCATTCCACACACTCTCTCTCATAGAAGCTTTCTCTCTTCCTCTCCTTTTTCTCTTTCTCTACCTAAATAAACCACTTTCTGCAAACACTGTCTGCAAACACTCCAGTATTTACAAGCACACCTACCATGGTGCCCTCTCTCATTCTTGAGAGAGCTAGAGACCAAGATCCTGGAGCCCACCGGGGAGCAAACTGAGCGCTCCCCTAAACCCCTAAACCCCAAAACCCCAACATTAGAAAGCCTTTTCTTCTTATTTTAAAATAACAAATGTAGCACTGAACAATTTGGAGGGAGAATGCAAGTACTATTAATTGATAAATGGTATTCTTCCATCTAAATCCTTGTCTTTTTATATGATGTCACTCTAACAATTCTTCATTTTTATTTTGATATGTGTTTTAAGAACTGAAAATTATACTCAAATGAAGTTTGAAATTGTATTTATCTTACAAAGGATTATCTCTAAAAGCACAATTATTTTAATTTTATGGATTTAATGAATCAAATATAAATGATTTCTGGCTGGGAAATCCTGTATGAAATGAATAAGTATTAACTGTGATGTTACACTTTTGAGTACTTTAATTGGTAATATTTATCGATCTCATAGAGTTGATAAAATTGCAGTTTCAGAGACTGTTTGCCAAGAAATTGAAATGTTGCAGTATTCCTACATTAGGTGAGTCATCTTAAAAGGTAATTGAGTCACCTAATTAAATTCTCAGCGTTATTGCCTCGCAACTGAGAGACTTGTTGCGATAAACTGAGATAAATAAAATGTGATGCACTTTTTAATGCCTACTGATAAACTTCACAGACCATTGAGATAACAGAGCAGTCTGTGAAGTGCTAAGAGTTTAATTTAAACCAAATAAAGTTAGAGAAACAATAATTTATAATTCACCAAAAGCTTATTATTCCTTCTATGAGTCAGTTCATTTACTGGCCAGAAGAAAACATCTGCCTGCTAGAGTTTGAAACCTGGAGTGTTCACTATGACTCCATCACACTGAGTCAAACTTCTCAACTATCTATTAGACCATCAAATCTCAACAGCTCAAAGTATTTGCTCCAGCAATTGCTCCTTCCCCTGAAATTTAATATTTTCCCTCTCTCCTGGGTTATTCTGATCAGCATACAATACTTGAAAAACTTCTATCATGAAAACAAACACTGTGCCTTTTTTTTTTTTGCCACATCTCCATTTGTCTATTTTCCACTTTTTCTATTCCCCCCTAAAGCCATACTCTCTTTCTTCAACTTCTTTAATCCTGTTCTCTTTGAAGACACAGCAATCAGCTGACTGTGCTTTCTGCTCCACTGAAAGCTTCGTCAGGGGCACCAGTAACCTTTATGTGGCTAAAATCAGTGATCGATTTTCAGCCCTCAAATTACTCTTTCATATCAGCAGCAACCGATGCAGTCAGCTGACCTCTCCTATTAAATCATTTTTCAAACTTGCCTTTCTGGAATCCACAACCTTGTGGTTTTCCTCTCACCTTACTGGCTACTTAAGAGTTTTCAACTAATTTGCTGGTTCATCTTTCTCCCCTAACTTCTAAATGTTCTGTTCCTGTCCTCCAACATCTTCCCTCCTCCGCTGATACTCATTTCCTAGATGATCTCTTCCAACTTCATAGCTTCTAACATGACTTCTAAATTTATGAATCCCAAAATGTGCAAACTGCATCTTATCTATGAGCTCCACAGTTGTATATCCAGTTTCTCACCTTAATTTTTCCAAATAAGTCTACATCTTTAAATGTACAAAACATAGCCTTTGACTCTCTTCCCTTTCTTCTTCCCAATCAGCATACATTAATAACTTATATTTATTTAAAAACATTTATTTATACACAGATGTGGGAACTTGCAAAGACTTAATGACTTTTATGTTCTAAATGCCAGTGTCGTACTCTACCAACAATTATAATTTTATATATAATCCCCAGTTTTCCTCTGTTTATATAAAAAAGAATTTTTTTTTCGGCCAAGTGCAATGGCTCACTCCGGTAATCCCAGCACTTTCAGAGGCCAAGGCAGGCGGATCATGAGGTCGAGAAATCAAGATCATCCTGGCCAATATGGTGAAACCCTGTCTCTACTAAAAATACAAAAATTAGCTGGGCGTGGTGGTATGTGCCTGTAGTCCCAGCTACTCAGGAGGCTAAGGCAGCAGAACTGCTTGAACTCAAGAGGCAGAGGTTGCAGTAAACCGAGGTCACGCCACTGCACTCAGTCTGATGACAGAGCGAGACTTCGTCAAAAAAAAAAAAAAAAAAGAATTCTTTCCAGTCTAAAAAATATTGCATCCATATTTTATTCAATAAATTGTAAAAGGCTTTTACATAGAAGATTTAATTTAATCAACATCAAAAATTTGAAAAAGGATTTAAAAGAATATTCTAGAAGCCATTTTCTTGGATTCTATTTATTTGCTCATCTGATAAGTAGACCATCTGTTTGGAATCTGAACTCCTACTGCACAGGAATTTCAGGAGATTCATTAAATCCTCACATACCTTTACATACCAAATTCTAATGTATACTGTATCTGTGTCACTACTTTTAAATTCTACTGTTTTGATATATCTGTATATTCCTGCACCTAGCCGACTGCTTCAATTATTGGAGTATGATCTAATCACTTATAGTGTTACTAGTGTTAACTCACTCACTGGACTACAATAAAAATTATTGGTTCTTGGTCTGGAGCGGTGGCTCATGCCTGTAATACCAGCAATTTGGGAGGCCAAGGCGGGCGGATTGCTTGAGGTCAGAAGTTCGTAACCAGCCTGGCTAACATGGTGAAATCCTGTCTCTACTAAAAATACAAAAATTAGCCAGGCGTAGTGGCATGTGCCTGTAATCCCAGCTACTCTGGAGGCTGAGGCAGGAGAATCACTTGAACCCCGGAGGGGGAGGCTGCAGTGAGCCAAGATGCCCACTGCACTCAAGCCTGGCAAAAGAGTGAGACTCTGTCTCAAAAATAAATAAATAAACAAAAATTACTGGTTCTCGTTGGGAATTTTCTGAATAAATGTTAGAATCAGCTTGTCAGGTTCCGTGTAAAATCCTGTTGAGACTTCAATTGCATTTTGCAATGAATTTATATATTAACTTGTAGAGATTTTACAGTTTCTTCTCCATCAGAAAATGATATTTCTCCAGTTATCTGAACATTTGGGCATATTTTTTGTCAGTTTTTTAAAAATAATTTCATAGTTATTATAATGTTTATAGTTCTCTTCAATATTATCTGGCAGAATTTATCTTAGACTTGGTCCTTTTTTAAGAATCTTGATTATTTTAGTGAATGGGATTTTATTTCATCATGTTACCTAATTAGCTTTGCTTTACTAAAGGAAATTATTAATGCGTACATGTTGATCTAATATTTGTCCACTTTCCTAAAGTTTTACAAGATTTTCAGGTAAACATCTTAAAATTCCTATGCAGTTTTAACATAAACTGGTTTTGCATCTTCTCTTTTTTTTAACTTTGCATTATCTTAAACATCTAGTCAAATGATAAAGCATAATTGTCTATTCCTAACTTTAACAGAAAAGTTTAAAATATTGCACTATTATGTGTGATAATCTATGGACTTTTGGTAGACGACCTTCTCTGTCCTTGAATCTTTCCTTCATAATTTTTGTATCATTTTCATTATTATTGCATTCTGGAAGAATACTTCAGGTCAATTTCATAGCTTATCAATTTGATTTTCAACTGTGTTCAATCTATTCTCTTGCCCTATTAATTTTTGTTGTTTTAGTTATATAAATAATAATTATATTATCCAAAAATCTTGATTTCTTATTTTTTATAGCAATATGAACGTATTTTTAAAAAGCAGATTAGACTTTTTCTGGAATTTCAGTAAGAATTTTTAATTATATTTATTTTGCGTTTTTATTTACTTTCTTATACTTTTTATTCCATTGGATTCTTAGTTTTTAATGAGATCAGTACCTTTTCAACTAATGTTAGATTGTACCAAATATTGGTGACTTTTGGTTGTGGTTATCTTCAGGTAAGTTCCTAAACAAGAAATATTATTATTTCTCCATACCAAGGAAAACACCTTCAGAGTAAATGCAGGTTTTTATTATGAGAGCTTCTTTGATTGATCCTCTCAGCATCAATGGTGCAGACCATCTCTGTTCTTTGTGATACTGAGCCAGCAGTATAACTTCTTTGAGCTTCAAGATTCCCATTGATAAAATGAAAATAAGATCTATCTATTAATATATAAACAATATAATGCATATAATGAGATGTATTATATAATAAAAGAGCTAGGAAAAGTCAAATTCTAATCCTTTAAAACACAGTATCAGCTGTATTATTGGGATTAATACTGAAAGTATTTACAGTTAGGGAAAAAAGCGTGACTTTTTAATGATTCCATGTGAAACTATGAAACAGCTTCTCAGGTATTTATACATATGGTCATCGGGCTTATAAGAGTGCTTAGGAAATTCTATGTTGGGTTTTCATTTGTTTTAGTGTGTTTTAATTTGGTAGACGCTTACACTATTAAACTGTATTAAGAATTTTTCTAATTATGTTAAATATACTAACTTTTGTAAGTTTACAATAACCATGTAATATAAGTACAATTGTTGATCCCAAATTTACAAATGAGGAACCTGAGGCAGAGAGGGTTTAAGTAATATGACCATATGTGCATATTGCAAAGTGGCAATATGATGTTATCTACTGAACCGCCTAGCCAAATTAAGTTACATATTTATAAACCACTTTCAGCCAAATCTAGCTCATACATGATGATAATACTATCACTAGTCTTGGTAATAGTAGCTATGCTCATTAATTAGTTAGCTATGTGTGTGTGTTCCGCCTAGACTCTCTTGTGTGTAAATACAATAGTCGGTCTTATTTGCAGAGGATGCATTCCAAAACCCCACCAGATGGTGAAACAGCAGATAGTGCTGACCCCTATATAAACTATGCTTTTTCCTATAGATACATACCTATGATAAAGTTTAATTTATGAATTAGGTACAGTAAGAGATTAACAAAACAATAATAAAGCAATTATAACGATATGCCAGCATCACTACTCTTGTGCTTTGGGGTCCTTATTAAGCAAAATAAGGGTGACTTGAAAGCAAGCCCTGCAATAACCTCAACAGTTGATCTGGTAACTGAGAAGGCTACAACTTTGTTAAAGGGCAGGAGTATCTACAGTGTGGATCCAAGGGACAAAGGGATGATTTGACTCTGAGGCATGACAAAGCCGTGTGAGATTTCATTATGCTCTAAGTATGGAACAGCACATAATTCAAAACTTATGAATTGTTTATTTCTGAAATTTTCCATTTAACATTTTTGAACTGTGGTTGACCCTGAGTAACTAAAACCATCAAAAGCAAAACCACACATAAGGAGGGACTGCTGGAACCAGATTCTTCTCTATAGCCCCGGAATACAGTTCAATGCATGGTAGCACATATTCTTCCCGAATCAATATCATGAAAATGGCCATACTGCCCAAAGTAACTTATAGATTCAATGCTATTTCCATCAAGCTACCATTGACATTCTCACAGAATTAGAAAAAACTACTTTAAAATTCATATGGAACCAAAAAAGAGCCCACATAGCCAAGACAATCTAAGCAAAAAGAATAGAGCTGGAGGCATCATGCTGTATTACTTCAAACTATACTACAAGGCTACAGTAACCAAAATAGCATGGTACTGGAACCAAAACACACATATAGACCAACAGAACAGAATAGAGACCTCAGAAGTATGACCACACATCTACAACCATCTGGTCTTTGACAAACCTGACAAAAACAAGCAATGGGGAAAGGACTCCCTGTTTAATGAATGGTACTGGGAAAACTGTCTAGCCATATGCAGAAAGCAGAAACTGGACCCCTTCCTCACACCTTATACAAAAATTAACTCAAAGTTGATTAAAGATTTAAATGTAAAGCCCAAAACCATAAAAACCCTAGAAGAAAGCCTAGGCAATACTACTCAGGCATAGGAATGAGCAAAGATTCTATGATGAAATCATGAAAAGCAATTCCAACAAAAGCTAAAATTGACAAATCGGATCTAATTAAACTAAAGAGCTTCTGCACAGCAAAAGAAACTATCACCAGAGTGAACAGGCAAACTACAGAATGGGAGAAAATTTTTGCCATCTATCATCTGACAAAGGTCTAATATCCAGAATCTACAAGGAACTTTAACAAACTTACAAGAAAAAAGTAAACAACCTCATCAAGAAGTGGGTAAAGGACATGAAGAGACACTTCTCAAAAGAAGACATTTATGCGGCCAACAAATATATGAGAAAAAAAAGCTCCACATCACTAATCATTAGAGAAATGCAAATTAAAGCCACAATGAAATACTATCTCACGCCAGTCAGAATAGAGATTAAAAAGTGATGAAACAACAGATGCTGGTGAGGCTGTAGAAAAATAGGAATGTTTTGACATTACTAGTGGGATTATAAATTAGTTCAACCATAATGAAAGATAGTGTGGTGTGGCAAATCCTCAAGGATCTAGAACCAGAAATACCATTTGACCCAGCAATCCCACTTCTGGGTATATACCCAAAGGAATATAAATCATCCTATTATAAAGATACATGCACACACTGCAACACTATTCACAATAGCAAAGACTTGGAACCAACCCAAATGCCCATCAGTAATAGGCTGGATAAAGAAAATGTGGTACATACATATACACTGTGAAATACTATGCAGCCACAAAAGGGAATGAGATCATGTCCTTTTCAGGAAATGGATGAAGCTCAGCAAACTAACACAGGAACAGAAAACCAAATACTGCATCTTCTCACTCACGAGTGAGAATACACGGACGGGAGGAGAACAGCCTATACCAGGGGCCCATTGGTGGGGGTGTAGCAAGAGTGATGGGTTGATAGGTGCAAGAAACCACCATGATACATGTACATCTATATAACAAACCTGCACATTCTGCACATGTATCCCAGAATTTAAAGCAAAAAAAAAAAAAAAAAAAAAGAAACCGTAGGGGGCAACCTTATTGGTGGCAACCCACTTTCAGGTCTCCTCTCCTTACTGAGAGCTTGCTTTCTGCTGCTTAATAAAACTCTACCCTGCTGAAAAAAAATCCTTTGAATGGGTAGATACTAAGATGAGGAATTTGGTCCTGCCGTGTTTGAGATGCTGCATAGCTTGACTGCGGGTGCTGCATACCTTCTGGCCTCATAGACATGGTCAGAGCTTAATGACTGACTTGCTACATACGTGCTATTTTGTGCGGAAAGAGTCAGGACAAAGGCTGAATTACTTTTCTTAGCGTATTTTGCCTTTCATTCACATTAGGAAGGTCAAGAATGAGAGAAGACGCAGGTCAGGTTCTCTTCCCATAAAAGGACTTTCCAAATTTCCTAGCAATTATAACAGCTGCCTATTATATGGCAAGGAACACTACTCCTGTTACCTATGTGTTCTTTTTGTCTTTAATATCATTCTTGGATTTGAATCTAAAATTGCTTTGAGTTTTTCTAAGACTTATTTTTAGTGCCAAGGTAAGAAATATTGTCTTAATTGAGTTTCAGCAATTATATTTTATGTCGTGAATACACTTAAAACCCATCTTTAGCCACACTAAATTATTTTGAAATTTAGTACGATATCTTACATTTAATGTGTATTAAAAAGTATGTGTGACTAAGATTGTCTAGTTTTAAATACACTTGCAACATAAAATCTGATCTCTCCATATCGTATACTATCTTAAAAGACATATAGTTTAACAATAGAATATACTGCCCAAAGTATTTTCTAGAAATACTGAGACTTTTGTTTAATCCCATCATGCCAAATAGTAAGACCAACAAAAATGTTTCAGCTGTTCACCTTTACTTGTCCACTTATCACTAGTTTTCTGTGGAAATATTTCCTAATGTAATGCATTTTCAGTCTATTTTAGCAAATCTCTTGAGGTGTTTATATTTTAGAGTTTGTCACTTCTTTTTAACATTTTCTTGAGCAAATAATTCTAAAATGTGTAAACAAAATCAGGTAGAGAGAGAGAGAGAAAGACACAAAAGCAGGTACCTGAAGCTTTCAGATTAAAATCATTACATCTGTTTGAATGATTTTCTTATGAAATGACTGTATAAGCAAACATGTCATTTCATAAGAAAACAATTTTTCTTCTTTGCCAAGCCTATTTCATGTTTTTATTAGAAAGTATTTGGTCTGAAATTAGTTCATGCTATGTGTTTTTCAAAAGTCCTAGGGAGGAAATTTATTAAACACAAATACTTTGCTTTTACATCATCTTAGAAATCATTTTATACCCTCTTATTTTAAATTTTCATAAAATATAAGTTAGTATGAATGAATAGAGTACAAATTTTATCATGTAGTATGGTACAGAACTCTTGTCTTGCCTTTCTGCAAGTGAACAGGGCTCCAGGCACAACTGATTTCATGTAATTTTGGTTGTTTCAATCACAAAGCTTACTTTATGATTTGGGCTTTACAGAAATCTTACTTAGGAAATGAGAAGTTAAGTAGATAAATTCAAACAACCTTCCATCTTGGCTCATGGAGACTTTCCTTAGTCAGTTTCACATGCCTCTGGGAAACATCCTGAGCTAAAAGTTGTGCAATAAAACCTGGCTATAAATTGCTTGCAATTGACTGGTTTTGAGACTTCAAGGACTAGATGAATAGGGAAGATTAAGGTTTATAACTAGATTATAAGGTTCCTGTGGGAAATTTAACGTGTAGGAGTTACAAGCAATAGATACGTTTTTTTACAAGGACTTCTATAGCTTTCCAAAAATAGCTGATAAAAAACTAAACCTAACAGAACCAAGGTGCTTCCTTGAAATTGCATTCCATGGCAGGTGTTGAATATTGTGTTATTAAATATGATTGATTTTCAAAATATTAGCATTACAAAATTTATAACATGTATTTTATTGTATTTATTTAGTATTATTCTGCTGTTGATTTACTTTTTAAAAAATAAATTGTGTCATTGTTTTTACAAGGGTCTTACCTAAGATATGCTGAAGTCTATGATACTTTTAATAAATCCTATGAAAATATTTTATAAATGTTTCAATGTAAAAATTACAATACAAAATACACAAAGTGTCAGTTTGAGATTAATCATGTAAATAAAACTCTTTTTATCCAAGAAAATATTTCTATGTCCTCAGTAACTAAGATATACATTGCAATCAAAAATATTAAATTAGGGGAATTATGCAACTTTATAAGAATGTGAAATCTGGAATACTTAACTGTAAAAATTGGCAGTATAATAGGAGGAAAATACAAATAAATGAAAATGATGCTCTAAATATAGCTGATGTAATATCTAAAATTCATTAGTTAAGAAAAACATCGAGAGACTAAAGGATCATGCATTTCCAATTGTATGAAGTGAAGACAGGGGCTATGAACTAAGCAAATCTAAAAGAGCAGGGAGGGCTGAAATGCAGGAGTCATTTTCAGATGGTTCCAGTGAGGTTATAAGGCATGGCCACAGCTTTCATCTCCCAGCCCCCTCTTCTATACACAATTTGGCGTTTAATATCTAATATCAAAGAAATGAATTTGGTTTGCCCTTTTTGACATATTTAATAAAACAATGTGACAATCCGTTTACCCTTTCAATAAGTATTTATTGAGAACCTACTATGCTCTACATACTGTTACAACATTAAATAATTAAATAAATAAATAAGGTGTTTCTGCACCTTATTTATTTATTGTCCAAAGCATAAACAGTTGGAAGAACACTGAAATAGTGGCAAAATGCTGGAAAAATAATGCTGACTTCATAGGTGAAGTGACTTTTCTGGATTCCAGGGGTAACTCTTCCCATAAATATTTACTACCCTAACCAATCATGAATCCAGGATCACAAATTAGAAAATCGTGATAAATAACTGCTACGTTTAAAAAAGACTGTATTTCTTCAGAAATGTCTAGACATCATGGAATTTTTCAGATGTCTTTATACGGCCTCGTACTACTGAACTTTAATCTCTTGAAAGAATCTAGCTTTCAAAGGAGTGCTGAAGCACAACTTACGCCTGGAATAAAAATGACTGACTTGCATGGTTTTCCCACATCTCTGCTATGAAATGTTCTCAATAACTATCTTTATACAAGTCAGTGGCTCCACAAGTACATGGACAATGTTGAAAGGGTAAAATGCTCCCAACCGCCTGTGGCCTCTTCACTGATGTTTGCCAGTAATGACAGCTGCAAGTGATTTGATTTTCCCCTTCAATGTACCAGTGCACATTCTTTACCTCCAAGAATTCAGTGAATCAACAAGCTTTAGCTTGTTGGAAAAAGCTAAGTTTCCATTTTTTTTTTTTTTAAAGAAGAAGCTAGGTTTTCTTTTTTAAAAAAATCATGAAAAATGTTTCCAGACTTGCAATTTGGGGAAAAAAACATTTAATCCTTGTTGTGTTATGAATACAGGAGGACAAACCATTCAGAAACTCTTATTCCTTATTCCAATTCTAGGTCTCGTTTTTAGACAATCCAAATTAATTTTCACAATGTCTTAAATCATGATTACCATAAGGTCATTGACATCGCTAATAATGTGCCATTAATACGGTTTTCCAGTTGTTCACTGATGAAATTCTGTTTCCAAGAATTATGCAGGATTTTCAGATTTAAAAATTGACTATTTTATCACTTAGGGAATACTTTCATAGAATGTATGAATTTTATATTCTGGAATATAGAATATACAAGAGTAAAATATTTTTCTCAAAATATTTCATATTAAAATGAAGGGTAATCTTTATTTTACCCTTACCAATTAAAATGAAGGGTAACAAAAAGCCAGTATTCTATAGGAAAATGACAGTAATATAAGAATTGACAAAATAGAAAATTCCAGTTTGTAGTACAGTTAGAAAGGACACTCGAGTGTAATCATTATTACTAAGCCCAATTGTTTGATTAGCCAACATTAAATAGAAATGTATCATCTACTTTTATTGAAGACTGAAAAGGCATTCACTGTCTATTACAGTTTACAGAACATACTTTTTTTTTTTCTGAGACAGAATCTCACTCTGTCACCCAGGCTGGAGTCAGTGGTGCGTCTTGGCTCACTGCAACCCCTGCCTCCCGGGTTCAAGTGATTCTCCTGCCTCGGCTTCCGAGTAGCTGGGATTACAGACACCCGCCACCGTGCCTGGCTAATTTTTGTATTTTTAGTAGAGACAGGGTTTCACCATGTTAGTCAGGCTGGTCTCAAATTCCTGACTTCAGGTTATCTGCCCACCTCGGCCTCCCAAAGTGTTGGGATTACAGGTTTGAGTCACGGCACCCAGCCAGAAGATACATCTTTGACTTAACATCTTCACTTCTAGGGATCTATGATATAGAAATTAAGTCTCATGTTTTAAAGATTTTTATACAAAAGTTATTAATGCAGCATTATTCATAGTGTTAAAACAATCAGAAACAATGGAAACACCCTTTAGTGGGGAAATCGTTGAGGTTTATAAACATCATGAAATATTATACACACAATCACCAAAAAAGAATGTTAGAATTTCACTCACTGATAAAGAATGCTCCCTAATGCACTGTCAGGTGAGAAGAGCAAAAAGCTGAGAAATCAGTTTAAAATTTATGACCCCTTCTAAAAGACAGACAGCAACAAGAAATGTGTATGTGTGTCTCTATTTTGGATATAACTATACTGGAATGGAGAAAGCTATAACGAAATACACTAAGTTGGTAATCCTGACTACCGATTTAGTGCCTAAAGGGAGAAAGTTAAAAGAGAGCGAACATAAATATATACATATTTCAGATAAATATATATTTATATATTATATATATAAAATATTACACACACACACACACACACATATATATATATATATTCTTGAAGAGTGAAAGGGAGTAAAACTCTCAACCGTTTCAAGTTTCTTCTTTATTTAATTTTGACTTTCAGTGAATGATTTATTTGTTTATAGTAAAGCTATTTGCAAGAGGAATTGGCTGAAAACTGTCTGAGGGTGCTGTGGTGTGTGGACCTGGCCCTGTGCCTGATCTGACTGTATGAGGGTCACCTCAGCTTATGGTGACCACAGCTTAGGGTCCCCGAGTTAGTAGAAAGAACCTGGCTTTAGATGAACATTACTCGAAATCTGTGGTCTGGTTCTATCCCTTTCTGGCTGTGTGAATTTGAAGAAGGATTAAAAAAAAGTAAAGCTGTTTACAATGATAAATGTACATGGACACAAATCTATGTATATGCTACTTGTCTAAAAGCTATTTTTGTGTATATTTTTCAAAAATTAAATTAAAAAGTAGATTTATAGAAAAGAATGATCATCAAAAATGTCACTGACTATAGGTAATTTTTATCTTTTCTTACTGAAAAAATTAAAAACTTTTTTTCACAATTATACTTCTATAATTACACATGTACATTGTTTCCTGTTTTTAACTCTATGAATAATGCTGCATTAAACATTTTTGACATAAATTATGTCTTATGATGAAGAGATGATGAGATTAATTAAAATTAGTTTACAACTAATTTATAATTTATAAATAATTATAGAGAAAAAATAAGTTTAAACCCCATTGTTTTAACTTTAATGATTTGAAGATATCATAAAATTCCCAAAGTAAATTTAATTTTAATATATATAATGAAATTTAAAAGCGTATGCTCTTTTTAATGTACTAGAGCTATTAAAAATTAAGCTACAGTAAGGCCAATGTTTGAATCACCACCTTAAATTTCTAGTTACATAAGTTCCTTATGAACAATGTTGAGTCCCTGCAAGCTGGATGGAAGTGTATAGCCACTAATGGCTACATAATGTGAAAGTTTCTAAACTTGCACATATATTGCAAGAGTTTATTCATCCAATTTTTGTTTTAATATTCAAGACTTTGTTCAGACATAACAAAATAGGAGAACAATCAGCCATGCAACTTCATGGATGAACTAAGAGTCTGTTTTTCTGTATTATCTATGATCTTGATGAACATATATATGAAGGAAATGACCTTTTTAAATTACATCCAACAAAATATGAGTGCCACCTGATTTTAGGAAACCATCGCTGAACAGGAAGACTCTCCTTTTAGTTTAAACGCCATGCTGTGCATTCTGGAGTTAGGATGCAAACATTTTGCTTGGACAGCATGAAAACTTCTCCTCTGGACAGTTCCATGTCTGGGTGATGATTACCAGGAATGATACCTTCTGAAATGTCTGACGAAAGGAGAATGTCTGATGAAAGGACAGCCCGCTGGAGTGAGGAAAGTGACTGCCTTTGTCATCTACGCTCATGTATTTTGTTTGCTATCCCACATCCTAGTTCACTGAAAGGCGAAATTGAATAAAGAAGTAATGTGGAATGGTTGGGATTTTTATTCCCTTTTCCTTTTCATAAATATTTTTTCTGAAGAAATGGAGTTGAAGGGAGTGTTGGATGGTGAAGGGTTTGGAAAATAGGGATGGCAAAGAGGTTCTAAAGCTGTATAAAGAAGAAGAAGAGAATGTAGAGAATGTAACAACACAAATAATTGAACAAGCTACAAATTAGCACATGTAGAAAAATTAGTCTCACATATAGACAGTATTCCTTCTTCCTGCATTTGTGTGTCTGCTTTTGCGTGATTTTTTTCAATCTAGGGGCGAGGGTTATTGAGTTTCTAATAGAGACCATTTTTGCCTGGCTCCTTCATAACCTAGGAAAAACGTGTGCTGTGGTAAACTTTAATTCCACCGAAGAGAGTCTCAAGTCTCCAGTCAGCACTCAAAGTAGTGACCAGGAATAAAATATGAATAAAAAGATCATTGTTTTGGCTGTGTTAACAAAGCCATTTATTCTCAAAAACGAAAATAAAATGTTACTTTTCTATGCTCCAGCCGTGCTGTGTGATTGGTTTTTATCTATCACACGCACTGCAAACTGGTAGCCACTTGCTTACAGAAATTGTTTAGCTACAAAACTAGTTTCTCATGAAAACAAGTACAATAAATCAGTCTGAAAAATATCTGTCATGGCATCAGAGTGTCCCCTTCCCACTACTTTCCCCAAATGTTGCCTTGTTAGTAGGGCTGAGAGAGGAGACTCCCCTCTTCACTCCCCAGTCCACACCCCCCACACACCATCACTTTCCAGTTGAAGTAGGTTACGGCCAGCAGTGCTTTTTTCCAGACAGATCAGACAAAGCTATTTACAATTAGTGTAATTACCCTCGGAAATTCAGACAGACTTAGAGTGCCTGGCCCAGCTTTTGACTTTTTATTGCTGTTGTATTATTTTAATCTTGAGGAAATAAATGGTAGCTGAAATGTTTAGTTCAGGAGAATATTCTGTTTCTGTTACTTAAAAACATTATCTTTATAAGTTTAATAAGGTTACACTAATGTTTATGTTTTGAAAATATTACCTGTTCCCTTTAGTACTGTATGTATTAAATAATATTAGCTGGTTTAAAAAAAAAAAAAAGAGTCTATGTAGAGTTAGAAAACCAAACTATCTTTTTCTGTTCTTAACCTGCATCCCTAAATACTTCCATGTTCGGTCACCAAAATGAATGTGTGAATTTTTCCCCATTAACAATTCTCCAGCAGACCTCGGCTGGGTGTCCTTCAATGTGACTCAATGCTGACACTATTTACCTGAAATTAGCCTCAGATTCCACAGGCTGAGGGTTCAGTCCCCAAGACTGTCCCCCACTTCAAATGACAATCGCAAGCACCAGGTTGTGATCTGTGCTTCTAACTGAATGGCTATAAGTTGGGGTTTTCACAGTCCCCTCTTCGGGTTCGATTAATTTGCTAGGACAGCTCGCAGAATTCAGGGAAACACATTACTAATATTTACCAGTTTACTGCAAAGTCTGCAAAACTGTCAGATGGCAAAATGCATTGGCAGCGTACTTGTAAAGAGTGTGGAGCATCTGTGTTCTGAGCACAGCACACTTCCAGCGCCTCCATGTGTCAAGCTGTCCAGAAGCTCCGAGAACTCCATCCTTTGGGTTTTTATGAAAACTTCATTACATAGGTGTGATCTATTCCATCAGCGGCCACTGGTGATCAAGTCAACTCTCAGCCTCTTTCTGACTCGGAAGCTGGGGGTGGGGCTGAAAATGCTGATCACTAGTCAGTACTTGGTCTTCCTGGTGACTGGGCCCCATCTTGATGCTAGTTAGAGGTCTTCAGCTGCCAGTTATCTCATTAGCATACAAGCGACACTGTTATATCTCTGGCGATGCCAAGGGTTTTAGGAGCCATGTGCCAGGAACCAGGGGCAGAGACCAAATATAGATTTATTATTATATCACAATAATCACAGAATCTCATCCTTCAGTTAATTACATCAGGTTATGCTTTCTCTAGTGTAGCACCAAGACATGTTATCAAGGGGAATGGACTCTTAATTCACATGAGATCAGACTGTTCTGTCTTAGAGAAAAATACATGCAACATCTGCTGGTTGAATATATCTTTAGACGTTCCTGTCTAGGTGGTACTAACAGCATCCCACCTCAGTGCATGGCAGAAAGTGTCTATTTGTCACATTCATCACTCATCGTTGGCCTAACTGTCACAGCATGCCTGAGAGAAATACTCTGCAGTCATTGAGCTGATATCCCCAGCGGAAGCCTGCAGAGTGGGCAGGCTTGCCCATCTGCAGCAAAGGGTGGCAGCAGGCAGGAGGCTGGCATTCCACCCAGGGTGTCCTGACTTGTGACATACAATAATGATGTGACCAACAATTTGTCACTAACAGTATTTAAAGTGCTAAAGTTTGCAAACCCTTTATTTCTAAAAATTATTAATTACAGACATGCAAAGGTATGAAAGTGACTATGAAGCAATTCACAGTCACCAGCATTACAACATATTAGGTGGAAGGGGAGGGTAGAGAAAGGGGAAAGGAAGAGTCTGAGGAAGCAGCAAGAAGATCATGCCCACGCCCAGGAAATGCAGAAGAGACGTCTCTCATGCTAAGGTCATCTTTTATGTATGTTGAGGTTATGAAGAGGTTACCAAAAAAATGTGAGAATTGCTGATCCAGAGGAAAACAGATAAGATAGCTTTTAAAACGGAATTCTATGCACAGTCTAAGTTGGGTTCTTTCTGTTATTATATGCTCCTGTGTATGAAACAAATCCCCTTAAGAGGGCAGGGAAGGGCAGTGAGTATAGTCTCTGTGCTTGGGTGCTATAATGTACTTCAGAGACAGGGGAGGCCACAGCAGTGTGGAGGGCTTGGCTCCCTGGCTGTCCTGCTGATCCATCAAAAGGAACGTGAACAGAGCAGAGACCTTCGTTTATGTGAATAAGTCCAGGAATGAAATTCTCAGCAGAGGGACCAACATACGAAAAAGCACAAAGGTATATTTCAACACCACATATTCTGAGAACTAGAAGCAGTGGATATTTCAATTCTGAGAGAATAAATGCCACATGGAAGTTTTCCATGGAGAAAGGAAGTAAGGGCACATTACAAGTTGTGCAATATGAGGCAGATGCCGGCATTGCTATTCCCACAACCTCTAAGAGCTGCTGTAGAGGCCACAGGAAAGAGTGCATGTAGAGTTACTTCCTAAACGTAAAACCTAGCTTACAAATAGTAATCAACATAAGATATTTTACACCAAGTAGATTGTTTCAAACTAGAGAAAAATATAAAAATATAACCATATGACACTTTTTCTTTATATTATTGGAAGTTTTTCTTTGAAGTGGAGAATTACAAGTGGGTTTCCTTTTTACTTAGGGTATATTTTAACATCTATTAAAAAGATTGTCTATTCGTTGGTCATGGCCAATTAGACCATTGGTTTCCAGCTTGGCTGTACAAAGAATTATCTGGGACACTTTTTAAAATACAGATTTCTAAGTTCATCGCAATCCCAGGCTAGTGAATGGGACTATTTGTGTTTAGAGCCTGCATGTCTCTGAGCTTTTTGCCAAGTGCTCGGTTGGGCTAGCAGTAGTCCTCTCTGCCCAGGTCTGTGATCTGCGCTGGGTCACCACCGACTCCACAACACCTAGCCCAGGGCATATTAGAGAGCCATTTGGAATCTGCCTGCTTTTCTTTCAAAACCTTTTGATAGGATCCTAAGATATTGTCCTAGTTCTTGCCATCATCACATCACATCTCGTTACTTCTGAAATATTCCCATTTTCCCTGATTCATTTTCTTAACTCAATCTATTTTTTCCTTGATTTTTAAGGTACTAAGCTCTTTATATCATCGTAACATACATTAACAGATCTGAGTTATGTAATCAAGGTCATAAGGCAGTAACAGAGAAGAAAATGATGATGACAACTGGAAGAAAGGAAGTCAAGTTAATATTATTTGAAGATGATACTGTTGTTTACTTTGAAAAACCAAGAGAATCAAGGGAAACTTGTATCTATCGGGGGAATATATTTCCTCTACTGTCACTGCAGCCACCAAGATTGGCCTATGGCACTATTTTATTTTTGAAACACAGGCAGAGGATGTTCTAAAATAAGGGAAACATTAACTACAAATTAATCTCATTATTAATTTGGAGCTATGCTAAGGAGTTTATATCTGATGGAATCAAGCCTCAGAGAGGTTAAGCAATTTGTCAAAAGCCAAAAGCTAGTGTGCAGCTGAGCCATGATTTGAACCCAAGTCTGACTCATCCCACGATCATTCGGAAAGCATAAAGCTTGGACTTTGTGGAAAATAAATTATTTCATTTCCCAACTGCTTTCTTATGATTTTTAATTGTTTAAAACTGTGTGCTATTCAATCCAATAGAATGGCTATTGAAAGGTCTAATAAAAAATTAACAAAATCATTTTATAAGATTCAGCAAATTCTTATAATGCAGCTGAAACCCTATTTCTGTCTAAATTTATGATTTTTAATAATGGAGTAATATGTTATTATTATTAGAGACAGGGTCTAAGTCTGTCACCCAGGATGGAGTGCAGTGGAGCTATCTCATCTCACTGCAGCCTCGACCTCCTGGTTCAAGCCATCTGCCAGCCTCACCCTCCAGAGTAGCTGGACTACAGGTGCACACCATTACATCAGGCTAATTTTTGTATTTTTTTTGTAGGGATGGTGTTTCCCCATGTTGACCAGGCTAGTCTTGAACTCCTGGGCTCAAGCAATCTGCCTGCCTCGGCCTCCATATCCAGCCTAATACATTGTTTTCATTCTTATTAAAAGTTTGACCCATAATATGCCTCATACTGCATTAAGGAAACAAAAATAATAATACTTGAACCTAGGAAATAACCTTTCCTAATCTTATTTTCCTTTGCATCATGATGAGATACTTTTTTTGCTCTGAAGTTAATGGATTTTAAACAACCTATGCATTCTTACAGTGATTTCTAATAATGCTTGCTGTATCAGTTATTTATTGCTGTGTAACAAACTGCACCAAAACACCAATGTTTTATTTCTGCTGACTCTGGAGGTCAACAGGGCATTCGTTACGCTCACCTTGTTATACCCGAGTGAGTTTAAACAGAAGCGCTATGCACTGAGTTTGTTGAGAGTCCACCTTTAATTGGCCGACATCCGAGAGTCAGCTAGAACTCAAACCTCTCGGCCACAAACAAAAGGCAGTCAACATTTTTATACCAGTTTAGGGTCAGGGGGCCATAAGCAGATTATTCCAGAAGCAGAAGGAGCAGGTAAGAGGAAGGGGTGGTGCCTAACAAAAAAAGTTCTACTTAAAGTTGTTTTCTACTCAGGATGTGGGGTAAGCAGTTGCATGGTTTTGCAAGCACAGGATGTATAGGCCAGTGGGCCCTGTTTCTCAGAAAATTGGTTACAAAGATGCCAGGTGTCTCAGACCACAAGCTCTCAGAACAGAATGCCCTACACAGCTCAGGTGGGCAACATAGCTCAGGATGGGCAAAATGGATTTAGCAGGATTGTTTAAAATGTATTAATTACAGCCAAGCTAGGGTGTTTCAACCTCCCCTGGGCTGACTCCAGTGGCTGCAGGCAGCATGGCTGGAAGTGAAGGTCTGAGTGGGTGGCTCTTACATTTCTGAGTCTAAGTTTCAAGGCTGAAATGACTGCAACAGCTATTTCTTCACACAGTGTCAGAAACATTCCAAGAAAATAATACTGGAAGCCACAGCCATCCTGAGTTCAGGCATTAAAAGGCATGCAATATTACAGATTATTTGATAATGGGAAATTACAAGGTCCATCCAAGTTCAAGAGATAGGGAAGTGTTTTCACCTCTTGATAGGAGCTGAAATGGAGTTATGGTTGTAGTTAATGAACCACACTTGAAATAGTCAAATTATTCACATACTGCAGTGGTGAGATCCACAGTAACATGAGAGGCAGAGTTGTGTAGAAAAAAAGAGCACATAACATGGAGGGCAAATGCAGGGCATCAAGCCCCAGGATATCTACTATGTAGGCAATTGTAAGCAGTGACTTCACTGCTGTATGGCTTAGACCTTATCTGCCTCAGCTGTAAAGTAAAGGAGGCCATTCCTCCTTCACAGCATGGCTGTGATGATTACGTGCCATTGCATGCACAAAAAGAATTGTAGAGAGTATTAAGTACTGAGTTAATACAACATATTCTATAAATAACAAGGTGAGAATTTTTTATTTCCCTAGATGTCTTCTCAGGATATCTTAGGAAGAGCCCTGTTAAGGTTTGTGTGAAACATTTTCGTAAGCCACAGGAGGGGAGAGTGAGATTTTATGCAAATATTCAGATACTAAAAAGTGATTGCTAGATCCTGTATATTACTACTAGTAAAGAACAAAGTGGTCAGACAAAATGGTCTATGAAAACATAAATTTGTGGTAATTCACATAAATTATGATGAGAGCTTCAGATGTACACAGGCTGTAAATAGGATGTTCCCAGCTGAATTTACCTCTTTTTAAAAACCAAAGATTTAGCAGCAGATTGCTAGATTACATCCAAATAAATCAGAGAAAAATTTGCTCGATTGCTTTGTGATTAAATTTCAAACAATTGATTCAGTTAAACAAGAGGCTGTAATTTCAATTTCCCTTTTGAGTTAAGTTTATTATTGCTTTTATTAGAAAACCAATGGTATAAACTTTCTGGACCATAGAGGATCATCAGTGTTTTTCTTTCCCCTGGCAGAACTGAGAATAAAAGTACAGCTTGGAAAACAGCCCAGCTCAACCTTCAGAAGACCAGATCCATGTGCATAACATTAACACTGCTGAAATTTGCAGTTGTCACTGTTACTAAGACAGGTCTCACTCTCTGCTGACATTGAGTTACAGAGCAATGAGGCTTGCAAAGAAAGGCAAATACAAGTTTTATTGGCACAAAGAGAGCGACAATGCAAACTAATGACTTCTGTCCCTTTAAATTATGGCTGGCAGGGATTTGCTGAAACGAGGCAATCTCTTTCAAATAGTCCATCAACATCCCCTCAACTGCCATAAGCAGCAGCACAAGCATGCCCCCTGCCTGGGCATCTCTCTGGGGGCAATGTCCATGCCTCTAGCTTTGGACTAAGTTTTCACTTTGAAACATCACAAGGTTTATGAGGATTGGCTGCTTCTTATGTTTTTACATTTGTTTTTAGGTAAAATTTGTGAGCCTTTCTCAAAAACTAATGGAGGATGCAAATTACTCACTGGTCTGAGACCACAAATCATAAATGGGATTTATACTCAGCGCCGGTGTCTCCTTCCAGTGCCCTCCCACTTCCCCGCATTCCATCTGTCATGCGGACTCTCCATTTTGATACTGAAGGTCCCCACAGAAGCACCCTGATTTCCACTCTTTCACATTTTTCCTGTATCTTCTCCTAAGTTCTTTAAGTTCCGTATAATTATTTACCTCCTTCATGGGCATTATCTGGGGCTGTAATTAGAGGTGGGGTTTCATTATATTGCCCAGGCTGGTCTCGAGCTCCTGGGCTTTCACCTCAACCTCCTAGAGTGCTAAAATTACAGGCATATGCCACTACACCCCGCCGCATGTCAAATTTTAAAATAAACCTGTTGAACTCTGGGCCAAACCTTAACCTAGCATTCACAAAGCAAGTCTTCAAACATTTCCCCAAGTGGAGAAGGAAGTGGGAATTCTGCCTTAATCAGTGTGGCAAAACAGTCGCATGCCCACCCATGTCTGCATCATGATACCCTCAAGCCCCCAGCTTCCCCGCTTGCGATTTCTACAGCTCCCTGGACTGTGGGCGCACATGTCTCGGCAGAAGCCCCCATGCCAATCCCTTGCTGGGGCTTTCTTTGTCTGATGTCTGCTTCTCATGAAGCTGCTCCACAGGCACAGGTTCAGTGAGGTTTCTGCAAGGAATAGCCCTCGTGAGAAAGCCAGCATCAATGCCCAGGAGGTGAGCCCCTGGGCCTACGACACCGACCCTCCTTAGGCCTGGGTCTTCCTTCATTCCCAGGGTGGGCCCCGTACTACTTATACCAGGGTCCAAAGGTCACCTACAAATGAGGCTTCACGTCAGGCCCTCAGCCCCCAATCTCTCATAGGCAACTGAAAAGAAAAATACACATCTCAAAAATACGCAAGTTTTCAGACCCACAACAATCCCAATCCCTATTTATAAGAAAATAAAAGCTCTCTCAAGGGTACACAATAACATGCAGCTCGGCATGATATACAGACAATGTTTTCCATTGTTACATGGAGCAATTGTTCCCTTCTGACCAGAGCATTTCAGAGCCTTGTCTTTCTTGCTGTGGTCTCTAAGGTATATTTGCATAACTGAAGATCTGGTCATAGGTACATCCCTCTAATCCCTCAAAGGCAGAGACTGCAGAGCTGTCTTCAAGGCTTTCTTCCTTATAAGACAAGAATCTACATTTTTCTTTATCTTCCATTATCAATGTTTCAAAAACCTCAAGGCCACGTCTCAGCTGGAACTCATACTCGATGAACTGGGAGTGAGGTGCTTTTGCCTTCAACAGCCTCTGCAAGGAGAAAGCAAGTTGCCTGGAAGTGGAAACTGAGGCTTCTGAGAACAGCACACGACATTGTATTGTGAGGCCTCACTATGTGCTTTTAAATCTTCCCAACAACTATGAATGGCAACCCCTGGCCGACACAGTGTACTGCTGAGTGCTGAGGACAGAGCCAGCTTCACCAGTGTGAAAACAGGGGACAGGTAGAAAGTACGGGATCCGCCCTGTTCCAGTCCAGGAACATCCTTAGCACGGCTCCCTTTTCCAGCCTCTCCAGCTGCTGCGGGGGCTCAGCAGCTAACACTGATTGACACTCCCCCCGCCAGTGCTGCTCACTGGTCCCCGGAAAGCGACTGCAGTTAGCCATTCAGGGTAACCTGCTTTATCAACCCACATTCTCTTGCCTCTGTTCTCACTTCCCCATCGTGCTGAATTCAGACATTGAACTCATGTTTTTGCTTAAGAAAAATCTGATAATCTTTTGTTAAAATAAACCATATTCAGAATACGAGCCTCCGTGCATCTGTGGGGTAATTCTCAGAGATTCAACTAGGATTCTTAGCTAATTTACTCATACGTGCACACACACACACAAATTTAAAGAACTTTTTGCTACGTTCTTTCTCTTTGGCCTTAAAATTGTTATGACACGAAGTACCTTCACGTTAATACATTAAATTAGTATTTCAGAGAAAAGGCTTTGTTTTCTTTTTGCTTCTCTTGCTAAGTCTTTTTGAGGATGCTCATTGCACAGGGCAGGGGACTGTGTAGAGCGCTAGAAGTTAATACAACAGATGCTAAGACCCTAATGCTGTGTAGTTGGTGAGACATTCAGCTGTCAGAGGAAAGAGTGTTCAATAGCGTTCAGTAGAACTAATTGCCTTCTTTTTTATTTTAATCTAACGACTGAAAGAAGAGGAAAAAAGCACAAGATAAAAGAGCAAATCTACGTCACCAACCAAAACAGCGGAGTCAGTATATTTCCAAGTAGTGAAAATGCTTCTTTTATATTTTTTTAACTTATAAACAACAGAAATTTATTTTTTATGGTTCTGGAGGCTGGAAGGGCCCAAGATGCCACCAGATTGGCAATTCTGATTCCAAGATGACACTTTGCATGCTGCATGCTTCAGAGGGGAGGAACACTCTTCCTCACATGGCAGAATATTAGAAGGGCAAAGACAGGGTAAGAGGGCAAGAGGGGGCCAAACTTCACCAATCCCACCCATGAGGGTGCGGCCCTCATGGCCTAATCACAGGGTGTTTAGTTGTTTAGTTTTCTCTTCCTGTGTTAATTTGTTGCAAATGAAGGCTTTGTTCTCCTTGATTTCAAATAACTTATTTCTGCCTTAATTTCATTATTTACCCAGTAGTCATTTGGGGGCAGGTTGTTCAATTTCCATGTAGTTGTGCAGATTTTAGTGAGTTTCTTAATCCTCAGTCCTAATTTGATTGCACTGTGGTCTGAGAGGCTGTTCTTTATGATTTCCATTCTTTTGCACTTGCCAAGGAGTGTTCTTCTTCCAATTATGTGGTCGATTTTAGAATAAGTGCCATGCAACACTGAGAAGAATGCATATTGTTGATTTTGGGTGCGGAGTTCTGTAGATGTCTATTAGGTCCGCTTGATCCACAGCTGAGTCCAAGTCCTGAGTATCTTGGTTAATTTTTTGTTTCGTTGATCTATATAACATCGACAATGGGGTGTTAAAGTCTCCCACTATTATTGTGTGGGAGTCTAAGTCTTTTTGTAGATCTCTAAGGACTTGTTTTATGAATCTGGGTACTCCTATACTGGGTGCATATGTATTAAAATTAGTTAGCTCTTCTTGTTGATCTCTAAGATTTGTAGATCCTTTTGTAGATCTCTAAGAACTTGTTTTATGACTCTGGGTGCTCCGGTATTGGGTGCATATATATTTAGGGTAGTTAGCTCTTCTTGTTGCATTGATCCCTTTACCATTATGTAATGCCCTTGTCTTTTTTGATATTCGTTGGTTTAAAGTCTGTTTTATCAGAGACTAGGTTTACAACCCCTGCTTTCTTTGCTTTCCATTTGCTTGGTGAATATTCCTCCATCCCTTTATTTTGAGCCTATGTGTGTCTTTGCACCTAAGATGGGTCTCCTGAATACTACACACCAATGGGTCTTGACTCTTTATCCAATTTGCCAATTTGTGTCTTTTAATTGGGGCATTTAGCACATTTACATTTAAGGTAAACATTGTTACGTGTGAATTTGGTCCTGTAATCATGATGCCAGCTGTTATTTTGCACATTAGTTGATGCAGTTTCTTCCTAGTGTCCTTGGTCTTTATAGTCTGGTGTGTTTTTACAGTGGCTGGTACCCGTTTTTCCTTTCCATATTTAGTGCTTCCTTCAGGAGCTCCTGTAAGGCAGGCAGGGTTGTGACAAAGTCCCTCAGCATTTACTTGTCTGGAAAGGATTTTATTTCTCCTTCACTTATGAAACTTAGTTTGGCTGGATATGAAATTCTGGGTTGAAAATTTTTTTAAGAATGTTGACTATTGGCCCCCACTCTCTTCTGGCTTATAGGGTTTCTGCAGAGAGCTCCACTGTTAGTATGATAGGCTCTTTTTTGTAGGTGACCTGACCTTTCTCTCTGGCTGCCCTTAACATTTTTCCCTTCATTTCAAGCTTGGAGAATCTGATGAGTGTCTTGAGGCTGATCTTCTTGTAGAGTATCTTAGTGGTGCTGTGTGTACTTCCTGAATTTGAATGTTGGCCTGTCTTGCTAGGTTTCTCCTGGATCATATCCTGAAGTGTGTTTTCCAACTTGGTTCCATTCTCCCCATCACTTTCAGGTACTCCAATCGATCATAGGTTTGGTCTTTTTATATAGTCCCAAATTTTTTGGAGGCTTTGTTTGTTCCTTTTCATTCTTTGTTCTCTAAACTTGTCTGTACACCTTATTTCAGCAAGGTTATCTTCAATCTCTAATATCCTTTCTTCTGCTTGATGGATTCAGCTATTGATACCTGTGTATGCTTCATAAATTTCTCATGCTGTGTTTTTCAGCTCCATCCAGTTTTTTTATGTTCCTCTCTAAACTGGTTATTCTAGTCAGCAGTTCCTGTGAACTTTTATCAAGGATCTTAGCTTCCTGCATTGGATTAGAACATGCTCCTTTGACTCAGAGAAGTTATTACCCATCTTCTGAAGCCTGCCTCTCTCAATTCATCAATCTCAATCTCCATCCAGTTTTGCCCCCTTGCTGGAGAGGTGTTGTGATCATTTGGAGAAAAAAAGGCATTCTGGCTTTTGGAATTTTCAAGGTTTTGCACTGGGTTTTCCTCATCTTCATGAATTTATCTACCTTTGACCTTTGAGGCTGATGACCTATGGATGGGGGGTTTTTGTGTGGGATTCTTTTTTATTTATGTTGTTGTTGTTGCTTTCTGTTTGTTAGTTTTTCTTCTAACAATCAGTCTCCTCTTCTGCAGGTCTGCTGGAGTTTGCTGGAGGTCCGCTCCAGACCCTGTTCTCCTGGGTGTCACCAGTGGAGGGTGCTCAACAGCAAAGATTGCTGCCTGCTCCTTTCTCTGGAAGCTTCATCCCAGAGGGGCACCAGTCTGATGCCAACCAGAGCTCTCCTATATGAGGTGTCTGTCAACCCCTGTTGGGAGGTCTCTCCCAGTCAGAAGGCACAGTGGTCAGGGATCCACTTGAGGAGGCAGTCTGTCCCTTAGTAGAGCTGGTGCACTGTGCCAGGAGGATCCTCCTTGTCAGGATGACCTGCTCTCTTCAGAGCTGGCAGGCAGGAAAGATTAAGTCTGCTGAAACTGTGCCCACACCTGCCCCTCCTCCCAGGTGCTATTCCCAGGGAGATGAGAGTTTTATCTGTAAGCCCCTGACTGGGGCTGCTGAATTTCCTTCAGAGATGGCCTTCCCAGTGAATTTGCCATGCTGTGGTAAATTTCACCCACTCCAAACCTCCCTGTTGCCTTAGCACCGTGAGAGGAAAATCGCTTACTAAACCCTCAGTAATGGCAGAAGTCCCTCCCCCAACCAAGCTTGGTTGGTCGACTCGACTGCTGTGCTGGCAGTGAGAATTTCAAGCCAGTGGTCCTTAGGTTGCTGGGCTTCGTGGGAGTGGGACCTGCTGAAGAAGAACTCTTGTCTCCATGGTCACAGCCCCTTTCCAGGGGAGTGAACAGCTCTCTAACCGGGGTTCCAAGGCACCGCTGGGTATGAAAACACTCCTGCAGCTAGTTAGTGCCTGCCCAAATAGCCGCCCAGTTTTGTGCTTGAAACCGACGTCCCTGGTGGTGTAGGCTCATTAGGGAATCTCCTGGTCTTTGGACTGCAGTAATCCATGGGGAAACCACAGTACCCTGGGTGGGTGGCATGGTCCCTCACCACATGCCTTGGCTGGAGGAGGGAGGTCCCCTGGTTCCGTGCACCTCCCGGGTGAAGTGACGCCCCACCCTGCTTCTGCTGGCCCTCCATGGGTTGCCTCCACTGCCTAACCAGTCCCAGTGAGATGAACTGGGTACCTCAGTTGGAAATGCAGAAATCTGCCACCTTTGGTGTTGGTCTCACTGGGAGCTGCACACTGGACCTGTCTCTATTTAACCATCTTGGTTCCTCCCCTCTTTTATCTTAACGGTACTTTTCTTTCCCCTCTCTCAGCCACACTGAATGTTAAAATTAGACTTTAAACTGGTTTGTGTAAATTAGGTAATAACTATTTTTTTAAATAAAAAGGATTGTTGGCTTATGTTTGCTTTCACCAATTCAAGAGCTGTATTTTTACATAAAAATTCCACCAAATATGAGTTATGCTCATTTCCCTTATAGATGCAGAGCAGAGATAAAATCCTTTTTGCCTTTTATTCTTTAGTTTTGTTAACATGTGAGTTTCAGTTCTAATTTTTTCTACTAACCACTTAGAGCCACAACTAAATGTTTTCAAATGAATTTTTAAAAATAAACGACACTTATAGAATATAAACTTCAACAGAGCTTTCACAATTATTAATTATAAATATTAGGGTCAAAAAATATTCTGAGATTTCTAAATTAGCATATGAGAACAAAGCTCTTCACAAGTAATATAAAGAAGAAAGGTCTTCTCATTCATTAAATATGTGGATATATATATATATCCTTTTAAAATACACACCTATGTGTGTGCATGTGTGTACATACGTTTGCATACACAAAAATTCGGGTCCAATAATTGAACACTGATTTAAGATCTGGCTCTTATTTTGCTTGCAATAGACTGTTATATGCCAAGTAGAAAATATGTAGGGAGTGCTAAAACTGAAACCACCTTTGCAAAATTTATGACAGTAAGAGAAATATGACATAGAAAAATTATGACAGTGAAAGAAATCTAACCTAATTGACTCCATCTTGTTTCTAACCTCCAAGCTGTCCTTTTAAATTCTTGGGCATAGGCCAAGCTAATTGTGGGAGAAATTTAGCTTTACTTTAAAACAAAGATGACAACAGCTTCTTCTGGAAACTAACCTCATCCTTATTCAGGGACCAAAAACCTCCTTCAGAAAACTAACAAATTTGGCACAAGTTTAGGATTATGGCTGAGGAGTTGTGCAGCCAAAAGTCACAAGATTTGTAACGTCCTCAATTGCTTCTGTAGAAAACATCACTATTGTAAAACCTAAGATTGGTGTTCAAGGTATTTTTCAGACGCTGCATATGTTTGGGCCAGCTGGTGACCACCTGGACCACTAAACTGGCTCAACTTCTTTGGTGATCCCACAAACTAAAGACAGCAAGAAGACAGCTTTAACCCCCATGATTTCACTTTAGACCCAATTAATCAGCATTTCCCATTCTGTAGCCCCCTTTCCACCAAGTTATCCTTAAAACATTAGTCTCCAAATTTCCAGAGAGACTGATTTGAGTAAAAAATTCTGGTCTTCTGCTTAGCTGGCTCTATGCTTATTAAACTATTTCTCTATTGGAAATCAGCTGTCTTCGCAAATTGGTTCTATCTGTGCAGCAGGCAAGAAGAACCTGTCAGACAATTAGAGAAGCAGAAGATCATCATTTTGTAACCATCATAATAAAGATGAGTTTAGGCATAAATCACAAAGATATTAAATCCAGAACAATATTTTGATGAAAAATAGGATATTTGCACGGTCTTAAAGTGTTTCTATGTGGATCACTTATGAATTACATGGGAAAATACAATAATTATATAGTGGAGAAATTGGATGACATCTTGACAGAGGGATCAAAAGTAATGTTGCCAGTGAGGAACATGAGGATGTCATGTGCCCCCAGATGTGACATGGTCAGGAATTCATAAATTAAATCTAATTATGAGAAAACACTGGAAACTCCTATCCCTCCACCAAAGTATTCTATTTTAAAAAGCCAAAGTCATAAAAGACAAAGAATCTTGTGAAAGTCTTCTGGAATATTCTAGATTAAAAGAAAATATAGACATATAAAAACTAAATATATGATTTTTAGACTAAATCTTGTAATGAAGAGAAAAGTACTATAAAAAAGATTGATAGGTCATTTGGCCAGGCATGGTGGCTCATGCCTGTATTCCCAGAACTATGGGAGGCTGAGGTAGACAGATCATTTGAGGTTAGTAATTTCAGACAAGCCTGGGCAACATGGTCAAACCCCATCTCTACTGAAAATACAAAATAAAAATTAGCCAGGTGCAGTGGCGCATGCCTGTAATCCCAGCTACTTGGGGGGCTGAGGCAATAAGAATCCCTTGAATCCAAGAAGCAGAGGTTGCAGTGATCCAAGATTACAACACTGCACTCTGGCCTGGGCAGTAGAGTGAGACTCTTGTCTCAAAAACAACAACAAACAAAAAAAGACTGATAGGTCACTTGACAGAATTAGAACACTGATGGCAGATTGGACTGAACGATTTAATCTAGTTTCCTGAAGTTGGTAACTGTGATGTAGTTCTGTTGGAGAATATCCCAATTCTTATGAAATATGCATGGGCATATTTATAGAGAAAGAATGGACAAATGGAAAATGGAAATGGATAAAAATGCTAAAAATACATGAATCTTGAGTTCCTCATGAAAAGAGCTTGGAAGTCACAACTTTATTCTAATAAGCATCAACTTGAAAAAGAAAGTGAAAAATCAACTATACCTAGAGCCCTAAGAAAAATTAGGTCAAACTACTGACCCCAAATTGGAAACAGATACACATATACAAAGAATTACAACATACTGGAGCAAAAATCTCTGCAGGAACCAGTGAGTGGCAGGGTGAGGGAATGTGAACTTTAATTGGAAAATTGTGGAATGATAGGTGTGAACAAGTCTGAGAGTTAAAAATTCCATGTGGTTCTAGTTATGGGGAGCCCTCATGCTTCTGTATTTTTACCTCCTGAGGTTGACCAGGTTCACATAGTAAATATTGGAGAGAAATCTCCAACGCTTCCAGCAAGGGGAGAAGAAGAGAAACCATTCTGAAGTATGCCATGGCACTGTGTTCGCCCTCACAAGGTCTACACTGAAGAGGAATTAAATAGAGCCTAACTTTGATAGACGGGGTTTTAACAAAGCCTAACTTACTTGGGATAGAGAAAATGCTCCACTACAGCCACCCTTAGGCTTCCACATCAGAGAAGGGAGACACCCAACCATAGTCCATCTAACCATCCTGCCCCCACTTAAGTGTGGAAAATCAGAAACATCTGCGAAGATCACAGTTCAAAGTCATAGGTTCACCAGAAGACAGTGACCTAATTACAGGACTGTAGAACATTTATACTCTTCCAACATCTCACCAACACATTACAAAAGTCCTAACTACAGCAGCTCCTTTTACCCAATACATGTCTGGCTATCAAAAAAATAATAATTACAAAGCATACTAAAAGGCAAAAGCAAAAAAAAAAATACAGTTTGAAGAGAAAGCTAGCATGAAAACCAGGCATGATAGAACTCATGGCATTATCAAACAAGGAATCTAAAACAATTATTATTAATATGCTTAAAGCACTAATGAATAAAGCAGACAGTATGCAAAACAGGTGAGCAATGTAAACACAGAAATGAAAATCCTAAGGAAAGAAAAAAAAGAAATGCTAGAGATTAGAAAAAAACTGTAAGTTACAAGAACTACTAAAAGAGCCTGGTTGACGGTTGATGGTGGCTCATGTCCGTAACCCTAGCACTTTGGAAGGCTGAGGGCAGTAGGCTCACTCAAGCCCAGTAATTTGAGACCAGCCTGGGCCAAAAAAGTGAGACACCTGTCTCTACAAAAAATGAAAATAAAAATTAGCCAGACATAGTGGCATGTGCCTGTAGTCCCAGCTACTTGGAAGGCTGAGGTGGGATGATTGCTTAAGCCCAGTTGAGGGTCCAGTGAGTTGTAATTATGCCACAGCCTTCCAACCTGAATGACAAAGCAAGATTCTATATTCAACAGAAAATAAATGTTAAAAGAAATTATTTAGGGAAAGATGAATAATTTAGGTCAGAAACTGGAATTTATACCAAGAAAGGAAGAGCACTGATTAAATAATAAATTAACAACCAGTGAAAGCAAATTAAAATTCTTTATTTTCTTTATTTTTAATTGGCCTAACAGATTACAATTTGTTCAAAATATGGCAATGATGTATTTTATTATATACGCTTATGTATTGGTGTGTATTTATATATATGCTTATGTATGCTTATACATAAGTGACATGAGTAACAGCAATGATACAAGATATGGGAGGGAGGACTTAGGATTTTATTATAAGATGTTCATACTATTATGAAGCAGTAAGTGTTGTTTCAAAATCAGCTTATATTATTTGTAAATATGTATTATAAACTCCAAAAAATGAGAGAAAATTGAATCCTATAAAATTCTCAATTAAATCCACAAAGACAGAAAATGAGTGAAATACAAAAAAAGAAACAAAGAACAAGAGGCCAGGCATAGTGGCTCACGCCCCTAATCCCAGCACTTTGGGAGGCTGAGTCAGGTGGATCGCTTGAGCCCAGGAGTTTGAGACAGCCTGAGCTACATGGCAAAACCCTGTCTCTACAAAAAATATAAAAATTGGCCAGGCATGGTGGCATATGCCTATAGTCCCAACTACTTGAGAGGCTGAGGTGGGAGGATCAGTTGAGTCCAGGAGGTTGAGGCTGTTGTGAGCTGTGATTGTACCACTGCACTCCAGTCTGGGCAACAGAGAAAAACTCTGTCTCAAACAGAAAGAAGAAAGAAGAAAGAAGAAGAGGAGGAAGAGGAGGAGGAAGAGGAGAAAGGGCAACACATAGAAAGTATTATAAATACAGTAGATATGAATCCAACTATACCTGTTATTACCTTGAGCCATCAATGGTTTAAATGTACCAATTAAAAGACAGATAACCAGAGTGGATCCAAAAACAAGACCCAAGTGTATGGATCTTGTCTACAAGAAACCCACGTTAAATATGAAGACATATAGATTAAAAGTAAATAGGTGGAGAAAGATACACCATACTAGCACTGATCAAAAGAAAGCAGGAGAAACTTTGTGAACTTTAGACAGAGCAAACTTCAGAACAAGGAAAGTTATCGTGAGTAAAGAAGAATATTACGTGATGATAAATGGGTCAATTCTCCAAAGAGATGTAACAATCCTTAACATGCAGGAGCCTAACAACAGAGATTAAATATGTGAGGCAAAATCTGATAGAAAGGCAAGGAGAAATAGATGAATCCACTACCATAGTTGGAGACATCAAAAATAGATGAATATAGGTAAAAGAAATTTCTATAAAGCACCATATATTGGGGTCTGCACATACATACACGTACACACACATATATATGTATACAAATTTATATGTATTTTTATTTTTCCTAAAGATAGTATCTACATTGCACAGACTGTAGTCATTAGCCAGATGTCTGTTTTGACTTAAGTTGGACAAAGTTCACTTTGGGGAACTGTGAGGCATCCTAGGGGATAATGCATCCTAAGGCCATGAAAACTTTAGAGTCACAGCAAGTTTAAGCAAGTGAAAATGTGTAGAGATTCTGAGTACAGCATGGTGCGATACAGAGGTCTAAAGGGATCAGCAGGTCCTATTTATAGAAATCTGAGGCAGCTGTTCTCTGAAAACTCTCTGTGACACTGGCATCCTAGATACCTTGCTTAAGGGTGCTCTGACAGAATGTAAGAGAAATGTAGGTCCTTTTCCACCCTCCAACACCCTGCAGCTTCAAAGAGTCATAGCTGAATCAGGGGACAGAGGTGTCTGGTGCACAATGGACATCAGAAAGGAAAGAAAGAAAAGAAATATGGGGGATTGTGTGGCAGCTAGTTAAGACAGTTGGCCATACTTGCTTGAAACACTCTCCAATACGCTGAAAGCTATGAGCCAGGGTAATAGAGTCCAGTAGTGACCACAATTATAGCCCCATTTAATACCCACAGGCAGGTGACCTCTAGGCAAGCTTAGAGGATGTAAAGTCTACACCTCTACATTTTCCTATGAAAAAAGCAACTGGTGCCCCAATCAAGAGGCAGGCCAAAAATCGCCATATAAAATAAAGGCAGATTTTCTTAATTTTTTTTTTTACATTTATAAACACAAAGGCCTCAAGCAGAACAGAAAATCAATGTAAAACGAGAAGGTGAATACAAGTCTCCTGCTTTTGCAATCAAGTATTCTGCCTGGAGAACACTGCTTTAGAGAACATAAATAAAAAACAATGAAAGCTATTCATCAAACAGACACAATCCCTCTACTCCTCCTTTCCCAAGAACTACACTGAACAGGAAACTGCTTTCTCTGTCAATGATCACACCAGTACCCACTGAAAAGAAAGAAGAAAAACTCCTAAGCTTTTGTATCACCTACTGTGGGCAAGCTTCTAGAAAGCTACTTCCTCAGACTAACATTTGGAGAATGAAAATGAGGAAAGATTGGAAAGAAGGAGATGGAATCAGAGTAGGTAGTTTAAAAATACTGAAAGGAGTACTTCATTTTATAAGAAAGAAAGAAAAAATAAGGCCGGGCGTGGTGGCTCATGCCTATAATCCCAGCACTTTGGGAGGCCAAGGTGGGCGGATCACCTAAGGTCAGGGGTTCAAGACCACCCTGACCAACACGGTGAAATCCTGTCTGTACTAAAAATGAAAAAAAAAAAAAATAGTCGGGCATGGTGGCAGGTGCCTGTAAACCCAGCTACTTCGGAGGCTGAGGCATGGGAATCGCTTGAACCCAGGACCATCCCATTGCACCCCACCCTGGGCAACAAGAACAAAACTCTGCCTCAAACAAAAAAAAAAAAAAAAAGAAGAAGAAAAGAGAAATAGAAAATAAAAATATTTTAAAAATAATTTACCATGCCCCCTGCTTTCTTTAAATTTATATTATATTTACACTGCCCACTGCAAACAAACAAAAAGAGAAAGAAAAAAAACTTTAAGGTTTGGGCAAGACAGTAATTCCTAGTGTGCTGGAAGTAATTTTTAAACATCTTGTTTGAAAACTAATGAATTAGTGAGGCAAGAATGTGGGCTTCTTTCTGCTCCCTATGACTGCCTTAGTCACTGGATTTATAAAAGACCAAAGAGTCACTCCTGAAGTTTCTCCAATGAGGAAATAACCACACATACCCATATTTAGAAATCAGATGTTATTTCTTTGTGAGTTTAATTTGTAAAATTGGTAATTCAACACACATTTACTAAGAAGCCCTGACTTATAAAAAATGTTGTTTTTCCTTAGAGGTTAGGAGTTAAACATATCTACAAGGAAATCTGAAAAATTATTTTACTAAAATTTTATATATCCATCTTGTAACTTACCATTTGGCCGTGAAGATACTTTAACGCAGATAAGCTTAAATAACCTTGCCATGTCCCCTTATGCTGGGCTCACCTAGCAGCTGTCTACCATCCTCATCCAGTGGTCATCTGGCACTGGAGTTACTGACCATTGCTGATGAAAAGCAGACAAGGAGAAGGTCAGCCCACTAAACCTGCGTGGGGGTCCTGCCTTTATCTGGGCCCTAACACACCCTCAGTTCTATCATATAGACTGCACACGCCACACCATCCCAGACCAACTTTCACAAAACTTTAACACTGGCTCGTTTAAAAATGCCATCTAAGTCTCTTTTCTTGCAGAAAATAAGCCCCTCTCTTTTGGGGGGAAAAATAAGGTTGGTAAGCAAGATCCTGCAAGTTTCTGGGGTTTCTCCTTCTCCATCTCCACTGAGTTAAAAAGGGTTCATATTTGTATCTTCTTGCTTGATGTTTCTCTTCAGCCCTGAGACGTTGTTGGTAGCCATTTTCTGTTACATAAAACGTAAAACAGCGAACGTTAATTTACAACTAGAGAGAATGGAGCAGAGCTACATAGATGAGCAGGGATGAGAAGAAAAGTCTTCCCCCATTCCCTTTAACATTGCTGTGCTCAGTTTCCTTTTGCTCATAATTTCCAGCTCAATTCCAGGGTGTCCCAGAATCCTTCTCAAAATATTTCATCTTTTGTTACTTGGTTTTAGATGCATGACACAAAATATCTTCACTGCCATAGCCACTGTAAAATGTTCTACGTTTAGGAAATGTTATGTGTTGAATTTTGTTCTCCAAAAGATATGCTGAAGTCTTCATCCCCATGACCTGTGAATGTGGTCTTATTTGGGAAGAGGGTCTTTAAGGATGTCATCAGGTTAGGAGGAGGTCGGACTGAATTAGGGTGAGCCTTGATTTAATGTCTGGTGTCTGAATAAGTTGAGAAAAATTAGGACACAGACATGTAAAAGAATGCCAGGTAAAAACGTAGGAAGAGACTCTCAGAGGAAAGACAGCAGGATGGTGACGGAGGCAGAGATGGAAGCCATGCACCGAAAGCCGGGAGCGCCAAGCATTGCTGGACATTCCCAGAAGCTAGGAGAGTGAGGAGCAAAAGTGACCTCACCTTGATGTCAATCTGCCATGGCAACTTCTGATCAACCCTAGTCCCATGAATGCCTCCTGATTCCTACTTTACTTACTGTCCCTCCTGTAAGAACATGTCAACCTTGACATAATTGTACAAACTATAGGCTGTGATGTACATGGCATTCTTGCCTCTTCTGGACGGCTGCCTTGAGTTGTTCATACAGAGGATGTACACCTTTTCCCTATGAGCCTTGGTCCAGGGTAACAGGTGTAGAGATCTACCTGTCTTGCTGCCACCCAAGACCACACTTCTGTCTATAAGTTCTCCAATAAATCACCCTCTACTGACACACTGGATTGGTCCACCTTGTCTTGGGTTTCTCAGCTGTGTTGGCATTTGGAGACCACTTTCCCTATGCAGTCCTTGCACCGAACAGAGAGAGACATGGAACAGATGCTCCCTCGGAGCCTTCAGGAGGAACCAACCCTGCCCACACCTTGCCTTTGAACATCTATCCACCAGAACTGCGAGAGAATACATTTCTGTTGTTTCAACCACCAAGTTTTGGAACTTTTGTTATAAAAGCCCTAACAAACTAACACAGGAGACATATTAACAAGAATTTCTGCTGGGACCCTGAGGCTAAAGGTCAAAGCGATGAGCTCAAACCAAAGTCACAGATCTGGGAAGCAAAAGGTCTAGTCCTGTGATAATTCTCAACTGTCATACAACTATTACACATAAAGTTGCGCCTCAGCCTCCTGAGTAGCTGGAATTACAGGCAACGGCCTCTAGTTAAAAGTCATGTATCTTTAGTCTTCAGTTGATCTGCTTCTAGGTAGTAACCAGTTTATCTTAATCAGTCAAGTTTACAAATAATTTTAAAAATTATTAACAATAAGTATGTTCCAGGTCTTTGCTATTATACACAGGGCTGCAATGAACATATGTGTGCATGTGTCTTTATAGTAGAACGATTTATAGCTCTTTGTGTATATACCCAGTAATGGGATTGCTGGGTCAAATGGAATTTCTATTTCTAGATCCTTGAGAAATCGCCACACTGTCTTCAATGATAGATTGGACAAAGAAAATGTGGTACATATACACCATGGAATACTACACAGCCATAAAAAACGATGAGTTTGTGTGCTTTGTAGGGACTTGGATGAACCTGGAAACCATCATTCTCAGCAAACTGACACAAGAACAGAAAGCCAAACACCGCATATTCTCA